>VRYO01001441.1:950476-967848 GCA_009812075.1 Sialia sialis
GTAACAGAATTGCGGGGTTTACTGGCAGGTGCTCAATTTGCAAACATTTTTCACTGATTGGAGCAGCCTTCAAACGCAGCCCCAGCTGCCCTCCCTGTGCTGTGGGCCCCGGCACTCCCGCCCGTCCCCAGCCCCAGCTCGCACTTCCGAGTTCCGATCGAAACTTTAGTCAAAAGGTGCACCTTATACGCGTGAAATTACTGTACAAGCTGAAATTAAGGCAACTGTGCATTTCAGCATCAGCTCCCTGGATCTTTAACCCCTAAAATTGGGCATCTGCTTATAAATCAGAGGCTTCCAGGATTTCATTCCACTGCAATTCCTGCAGTGAATCAATATTTATATTTATATTTGAGTATAAACCAGTGAGCAGTGAAAGTCCAGCAGGTTTGGGGTGATGTTCACTCCTATCCTCATGCTGGGGCACAAATGGAAAATAATAGCTCAAAAAGCAGAATACATTTTCTGGGCTAATGAGTCTGGTTTTTGCACTTGTACCTCATTCAGAAACTTAAAGTAGTTCAAACCATGGCAGTGAAGAGGTGTCCTCAACACAGACATGTCAGGGAGGGAAAAGAAAAGGATGAAAATCGAGGACGCAGTGGTGGCTGCTGTCCCCCCTCCTGCCCTCAGTGCAGGTGTTTGCTCTTCCTCAGGGTGTGGAACTTGCACATCACAGAGCTAGGTGTCCAAAAAAATCCCAAATTCAAAGAGTTTTATGGAAACAATCACGGAAAAAAAAAAAGCAGTATAAGCTGAAACATTTCCTTTCATTGTGCTAAAAATTTCATTTTTATTTCAGCCGTGTTAACGTCTCTGCAGTTTGAAATAACCTTGTTCTTCTCCACTTTGCATTCTATTGATTTTGCTGGCATTCTTGTTATTGTTTTTATGTGCTCAACCTGGCAATTTCCCTAGAGAACATCCTTTCCAACACAAATGTTTGGACCCAGGCTGCTGCCTGTGCTTTGACTTCTCAGCCCAGTGCAGTAGGAACTTCTCAGACTTGTCTGCCCTTAAGAGCTTAATCCTACAGAAAGCAGCGAGTGCCAGGAAACCTCTTTGCAGCATGGAAATAGGAATCCACTGTTTGCTCAATGAGAGGCAGCAGAAAAGCTTGGGAACCAGTTAAACACTGACCTAAAGTGAAGGCTGTGCTGCTGGTTGAAAGCATCCATTTAGTTGACAGGGGCCAAAAAAGAAATGCCCCAGCAGAAATGGTTTTGGTTTACCTTGTATAGAAGTGAAAGGCGAATGTTTCCCACTGTGGCTGGCTTTCTTGCCAGAATAAAAATAAAATTAAATTAAAAAAAAATAAAAAAGGGCAACTGGAATCAGGTCCATCTGCTTAGAATTAGTCCTGAGTTCATGCAGTGCACTGCGGGGCAGTGATGCTCCAAAGAGGAATGGAAGCAGAGAGTGAATTCTGGCTCTCGGAGCATTTTCAGCTCAATGAAATTTGGAAAGTGAATTCCTAGGCAGTGATGTGCTTGTTTGAAGAGTCTTTGTCAAGCAGAAGCTTTTGTCCAGAGTTTTTTGGGTCTGTATTTCTGCACCCATAGTAGAGGAGAGGAGCAAGGCTGGGTCTGGGTGGGATCATTGGTGAAATCCCAAATTTGCAGGATTGATTTGTTTCTCTTTTGGAGAAACGTTTTCTTTCTGCTCTGGTGTGGGGTGAAGATGAAATCTGGCAATTCAGTGGTTGTACCAAAGGGGATTTACCCTCCCTCAGCAGGAAAAGGCTCTTGGAAGGGAGGTTTGGAGTCCCCACCCCTAGAGGTGTCCAAGGAATTCCTGGAGGTGACACTGAGAGCTCTGGGCTGGGGACATGGTGGGGATTGGGCACAGCTTGGATTTGATGGTCCCAGAGGGCTTTTCAACCCTCAATGATTTTGATAAGAATATTTTTATCAGGGGTTAGAAAGGGCACACAAGCCAATCTGAGGTCTCTGAAGAGACAATTCCTGCTTCTTCTCCACTCCTTAGCAATGGCCAGTTGCCAGCACACAGCTTCCAATAATCCAGAACATTCCTTCAGGACAAAAGAAGCTGCTGGAAGTGGTGGGTAATTCCCTCCTGTGAGAGATGCCCTGCACTGATGGAAACAGGGAGGTTTCTCTGCCACTGATGCCCTGAGGTGTGAATTTTGCTCCAGTGAGAGCTTTTAGCTGAATTTCTCTCCATGGGACATAAGGATGCTGCCCATCATTCCAGTTCAATGACTGATTCCTTTCTTGAGGGCTTCCTGCTTCTCTTGCTTGTCTCTGGTGTCTTACATCACCCTTCATGCAGGCTTGGAATTGCAAAATAAAATTGTATTTGCTGCCTGGTGTTCCATTATTTGATTTTTTAAAATAATTTTTCTTGCAGACCATGCATCACTGCAGACACCCAATTTCTGAGAGGATTGCTGCACTTCTGGCCAGCTTTGATGACTTGTGTCTTTTCTGTCCTGGCATGCTCAGTGGGAAGGAAAAATGCACTGAGCAATTAATTTCTGGTTCCTCCATCACCAAAACATTTAAAACTCACTTCACTGAGACAGTCTCTCCCATAATGCTGAACAAAAGGAGGAAAATGCAGTTATGCAGCTCTTTTCATTTGAAATCAAATTATTTAACATGAGTTTTTATATTTCCCAGGGCTGCACTGCTTGGTCAGGGCTCACACTGGGAAATCAGCATGGCGTTTCTTATTATCCTGAGTGTTGGTTTTGTAAGGAAATTCAGGTGCAGAAAAGCACATGGTGAGATATCACCGGCTCTTTATCTGATTTAGTGAATTAATGAACAGGCTTATTAAATAATTATTTCATTCACTCATCCATTGACTCATTCATTCATTCATTTATTTAGCTTAATCTCTTTTTTCCCCTGTAGCTCTTTGCTAAAATAAATCAGTGTTTGAGCCCCAGCTTTTTGCAGAGAAGGTTTAGAAAATCCCTAGATCCTGGGAATTCTATTGTACTAGTAGTAGTAGTAGTAGCAGTAGTAGTAACAGTAGTATTAGTAGTAGTAGCAGTAGTAGCAGTAGTGGTAGTAGTAGTAGAAGTAGTAGTAGTAGTAGTAGTAGTAGTAGAAGTAGTAACAGTAGTAGTAGTAATAGAAGTAGTAGCAGTAGTAACAGTAGTAGTAGCAGTAGTAGCAGTAGCAGTAGTAGTAGTAGCAGCAGTAGTAGTAGCAGTAGTAGTAGCAGTAGTAGTGGTAGTATTAATCCTAAGCAAATATTAGGCAAGAGGGACATTTCTCATCTCCTCAGCCTGATAAACCAACAGTGGACTGAGCAGCAAAAGGAGCAACACTCCCTAGACCAGTTCAGAAAATCGACACGGACACTTTGTAAACTCAAACCTCTGCAGGATCACCGTCCTTTGCACGGGGTTTTTCAGTTATGAGACAAGAACTTATTTAAGTCAGCAGTTAGTCCTTTCCTCCGGGTGCTTAGTACTGTGCCAAGAGCCAGGCATTAAAAATGAGAAATGTCACCAGCTCCCCTCCTTGTGTCACACTGATTTTAGGGCAAGGTTTAATTGCAAAACCCAGCACCTGAGATGGGCTTCTCTCAAGCTTAGTCTGTGTATTGTCTGAATGATTTCTGGAGGGAATATCTTTGGTTTGGGTCCATTCTTTGGTGTATAAAAACCAAAACGCAGCTAGACTTCGAGCATTGGTGGGGAGCATTTTCAAGTAGAGAAGAGCCTGAGAAATCCTTATTTCCACATGTGTGGGGTTTGAAGCTGCAGGGAAGGAGGATTTCTGACACAGGGGTAGGATTGGAACTCATCTGCCTTTGAAGTGGCCCTCTCTAGTGAGCAGCACAAACAGGGAAAAGGCTCCAACCCAACAGCTATAAAGACTTGGTATTTTGGTCATCTATCCAAGAGTGATCAAGAGCACCTAAATCAAAGCCCAGTCCTGTGTGAACATCAACAACCTTGTGTCAGCTCACAAAGGACCGCAGAACACCTCTATAAATCCTTTTGCCACATGCCCAAGCCAGCTCCTCACTGCACTAAAACTCAGAGACCACTTTATCTAAAAAAAAAAAAAAATTAAAAAAATCTTTATATCTCTATACCTATATATCTATATATCTCTATATATATGTTTATCTATATACACCTATAAGGGCTGAGAAAAATACCACAGGCCATGGGGAGAGGGTAAAAGGTATCAAGGGAATTGTTGAATCTTATGGCTCTGAAATAAGGAGGCATTTATTGAACAATAACAACCATGCAATGCTAAGAAATAGTGTTTTCATTGACAATAAATTCTGATTATCTTAAAACTCAGGTGACATAAATGTCAGCTGGGGAGCTGGGAACAGAACCCAGGAGACAACTCAGCATTGCCAGGAAATCAGAACCTCAAAACTACAAAACCCTCTGTTCCTTCAGACAAAAACCCGTCCATACACATGGAATAATCTGCAATGCCTTTCCCATTTTCAAGTATGATTTATAATCATCCTCACAGAGAAGAATTCCTTCCCAATATCCCACTATCCCCGCCCTCTGGCAGTTTGAAGCCATTCCCTGTGTCCTGTCCCTCTGTGCCTTGTCCCCAGATCCTCCCCAGCTCTCCTGGAGCCCCTGGAAGGGGCTCTGAGCTCTCCTTGGGTCCTTGCCTTCTCCAGGTGAACATTCTCCAGCACCTCCACATCCTCCTGATGCTGGAGCCCAGATCTGGAGGCAGCTCTGCAGGTGAGCTCTCACCTGAGCAGGGCAGAGCAGAGCAGGAGAATCCCTTCCTCTGGTGCTGCTCAGTTCAAGTTTTTCACATTCTGCTTTGCAGATCTCATTATCACCCTTGCCTGTTGGGTGATTTAAGTAGGGTTTTAAATGCCAAGCAGTTGGAAGAGTTTGTTTGGGTCTTTTGAGCTTTTTGTTGTCTCTTTGTTTTTTCCATGAGACGCTAATTTGTGGTAATTGCATTCTGAAGCCATGAGAGCCTGGCTTAGAGGAAGGGAATTATTGGTGTGTGTATTTTAGTAATAACCATCAGACAGCCAGGAAAAAAAAAAAAAAAGCTAAAAAAAAAATGAGACAGAAGAAAACATATCCTTAAAACACTCACGTCCCTCGGAAGGAAGCTCCAGCTTGTTCCTTTAAGGGAATAAAAATCTGTCTGGTGTCTCTCAAGCACCTATGTCTGCTGGCATCCCATCAAATATACAAACTGTGTAAATTTCTACAGACAGCCTGAATTCAGGGCAATTAGTGCAAATTAAAGAGGAAAGCGACAACAGTTTTGGTGGCAGTACAAGATGCGTGGAAGCTCTTAATTCCTTTCATGGTTTGAGGTTCTTGGGGGAAAGACTCATCAGGAGAGAAAGAATAAAGCCCAGGTCTTTGTTGGTGTTATAACAATACCTTAATATCTTAATTAGGGACAAAGAGTGCCCTGTTCTGTTCAGGACTGGGCTTAAAGGAGCTGTGCTTAAGACACAACAGAGCAGATGGGGGAAGCAGCAAAGGCTGAAGCAGGAGACAGGAAGGACGTGGCTCATCCTCTGTCTGGCAAAACCCATCAGCTGAGCAGGAGGTGTAATGGTTCTGAAAGCAAAACCAGTGAGAAACTTCAAGTCAGAAATACAATTTAATAGGAAAAAAAAAGAGAGAAATAAAATACATGCAATAGTTCAAAAGAAAACCACTGGCAGAGTCAGAACACAACCTGATACCCCTTTGATTAGGGTGGTGGTAGCAGTCCAGGTGAAATTCTCTTGTTGAAGCGGTGATCCTGTAGAAAGGTCTGGTGGGTCCTGTCCTCTGGAAACCAGAGGGTAAAGGCTGCCTTGATGTTCCAAATCGGAGATTTTATGTTGGTGGGAAATGCTTGGCTCCTCCCCCTGGCTGGAGCATCTCCCCATGGGATGATGGAATTTTATCAGTCCTGCACTGGGACTCAGTGGCCATGAAGAGGAGAGATCTCCTGGAGGGAGGATGGGCTGTGGAAAGAGAAAGAACACTGGCCATTAACTGGCCCATTAACAGGAGAGATCTCCTGGAGGAAGGGTGGGCTGTGAAAAGATCAAGAGCACTGGCCCAGATGGTTTAACAGCTGCCCATTAGCAGAGAATATCTCCCCCTGAGATAAGAATCACTGCCTCACCATCAGCAGATGGTGACAGAATCCATGCTTTTGGGCACATCTTTACACTCTAACCTAGGACAGGAGGCTGCCAAGGTAACAAGTTGGCCTGGGGAAGGCTAAAGCAGAATTTCCAGAGGACATGTGCAGGTTTGATGTCGATTCTCTGGTCTTGTGTAGATTTGTGGGCTTATTCTACAAATGTCTCTTCATCTGGAACATCCTGTGCTGCCTGCTGTGTGACAGACTCCTAAATTAGCCTGGTTTGTCCTGCCATGGCAGTCTACCCATGAGAGAAAGGCCCCAGTGAGCTCAGACACATTTCTGGAGCTCCAGCTGCTGACTCTGACTTTGGGGGGCTTTGAATGTGCTCCCTGGCCAGGCCAGCGCTGCTCCCTGGGACACACAGCCAAGAGGACTCTGCTGCACATTCCTTTCCAAGCTGCTGACTCCTGCTGTCATCAGCTCGGGCCCCTCTCCCTCCAGAGGGATCTCAGACAAGATGTGGTGATAAGCCAGTGATGGGGAAATATGTGCCTATGGAAAGACTGATACATCACTAAAAGCACTTTCCCTAAACAGGTTTTTTTTTGTTGTTGCTGCCTGAGGATGGAATTGGGTGGCACGAGCTCTGCATTTACAGTCCCCGAGCTCCACAGCTCCTTGGAGATGAGAGGCTCCACCTATCAAACGTAGCATCACGATGGGCTGAGCTGCTTGGAGGATTATTTAAACACAAACTGCAGTTGGGGCACAGCAGGGAGGTGGAGGCTCAGCAGAGATGACAGAATTATTCACAAAGTCATGTGGCAAGAGAGGTCTGAGCCTGGACAATCAGCCAAAACAGGGGACAACACATTCACAGCAGCTTCCACCCCCTCTGGAATAAGAATAAAGGCAGAATTCCATCCCTGGGATTTTTCAGAGCCATGTTTCCCCAAGAGATTTACTGCACTGTGTGCCCTGGCTGGCAAGGAAGTCTTACAGGCCTTTGGTGAGTGCTGAGGCACAGGACCAGACCTAAATCTAGCTCAGATCCAGGAAAGATAAAGCAGAAGTCAGAGTTTATTTCTGTTGTATGGATTGTGATCTCCACTGCACAAAGAGCCGCACAGGACACACAGTCAGAGCTCTGGCCTTGAGGGGAGTTTTGCCTTACAAAAAGTTGGAATGGGCAGTGGAGATGAAGGGAGATGTTTTGGTGATTAAATCAAGGATGAAGGAGATGTTCCAGGATCTCACAGATGGGCAGGTAGCAGATAAAAAAGAGAAGGAAGGATTTAAATTAGTCCAAGAAAGGCATGATTTAGAAACATGTCCAATTTTCCCCAACAATTTTACATATTAAAGATGAATGTTGAGCTAAAGCTCAGAAAAGCAGTGTGAACTCTCAGCTGAGGGAAGCAGCAGTGCCAGGATGGGAAAGGATGCAGCAAGGCATAGGAGGGATGAAAACTGAGACAAGCACTCTTCTCTGGGGAGATTTATTTCAGCACCATGTAAAACCAGTCCTGCTGAGGCTACAAAAGAGCCCTGTCCTCCATATGTGGTCAGATTTTATCAGATCATCCAGACAATAAATCAAACCAGGAAATTCAATGTGAGTTACATAGAAACAAACATTTAACAGCTCCTCTCAGAAATTAGGCAGCTTTTAGACCAGCTTTACACAAAATCCAGTGGCCCAAATCTTAGTCTGTGGAGAATTAAGACGATACCCTGAGTTTTCATGAGGTTTATACAAAAGCATGGATCTTGTGCTTAAGTGATTAAGTGATTTATGAACATGGTAAAAAATCCTTATGATTCTCAACATGGAGAAACTTCTAATACCTGGACATCTAATAATTAAGTATGAGATCACAGACAGATCTACCTGGTTTGAAAATTCCAGGCTTTTTTTACACCCAACACTTTTTAAAATCCACGTTTTGAACACTCACTGCAAGTCCCGATGCTGGGTTGGGTTTTTTCCTTTCTAAACACTCAGAATTTTCCAGTTTATCTTCAACTCAGCTGTGCTAAAAGCTTCAGGCTGTCCTAGTCCTAAAAGACAGCGGAATGAGTCCAGCTTTGAGTTTAATAGACAACATTTAACATCTCTTGCCTCCGGGTGGGTCTTTCTTCTTCGAGCAGAAGTTGAACCCTCACTAAAATCTGAGGGATGATTCATCAAAACAACACTTTTCACTTCTTTCTAGGCAAGTAAACAATAATTTCAAATTAATAATTTCAAAGCCTGGAGGAGCTCAGAGAAGTTCCTGCACTCCTGGTGCAGCTGCCTGCACGGTCTGGCACCGAGCTGAGGTTACCAAAGGCGCTTCATCAAACGCATCAGACACACAGACAATTGGATCCGGGCCTTTTGATGAGATATCTGTGATGAAAAAAAAATTGCTGCCCAAAATTCAGGATTTAAGGCTGTGATTTTGCCACTTTTTAGCTCAGAAACAGCCAAGCAGCTGTGGATTGCCTGGAGCTCTCCCTAGGGATCCTCTCATGCTAATGAGTGTAATTAACGACACAGAAAGCACAGGATATGCTGCGTGGATGCTACCTGGGCAGAGTCAGGCACAAACCTGACTCAGAAAGGACTAAAATCCAAATGAACAGGAGAAAGGAGAAAAAAGCATTATTTCCTGCATGTCAAAGATAAAGATGCACCCAGAAATGGACCTGCCAAAGATCAAAAGTGGAAAAGGAGCTCATGCAGGACTTGTTCCTTCCTTACATGACTCAGAGATTTGCTCTGTCTAGAAAATCATCGTGAGTGGGACAAAACTTTGGGTTGGAATTGGAAGATTTTAAATAATTTAAAATTAATTATATAATTTATATAATAAAAATTTAATAATTTTAATTTTTCCAACCCAAACCATTCAGTGAACACTAGGGGACAATTCATCCTTTCTCAGCAGAGATAAAAGCTGAGTAGAACCCTGTGATGGATATAATTTTAAATTTTCCAACCCAAACCATTCAGTGAACACCGGGGGACAATTTATCCTTTCTCAGCAGAGGATAAAAGCTGAATAAAATCCTGTGATGGATCCTTGTCCAGTATGTCCTTACAAAATTCCAGTGGTGGATACTCAGAACCCCCATGGACATGTTTTCACCTCTCTAGAGATGCAAAGTTTGAGGTTGAACAGCTCCTCATTTTGTTTTCTAGATTGCATCCCTCTCGCTGCTTTCTCCCAAATTTTGATTAATCCCCAACTTTTAAACTGGACACAAACAGTTCCAGCACTGACACTGCTCCTGCCTGGGGACATCTGACTGTGCTCAGTGACCCTCCTGACCTCAGGCTCCTGGTGATCTCCACGTGTACAAACCCTTCACTGCCATAAATTCAAAATAAATTCCTTTTTCTTTGAGGATTTTAGGACAAAATCTGCTGTCACTTCCTTCTGCTTCCCTCCACTCTGGAGAGATGTCCCCTCACAAGGGCATTACTCACAGAGGAGCTGATATATTGAGTAAATTAATGACTAAAGCCATGAATATGAATGTATTTATTTCTATGGTGCATTTAAGAGCCTGGAACAAGCCACCAGCATGGCAAGGTCTATGGATCAGTAAAAACAAAACCCAGAGTGGGGTTCAGCTCCTTTCCCTCCCCCCAGACATTTAAACTCATTTCCCAATCGATGGAAACTCTTGCCTCATTTGAAGATGAGCATCTAAAATAAACCTGCTGAATCACAGCCGTTAAGGGGCTTTGGTAACTCAACATTCCCTTCATCCATGCAGAGTTTGCTCTCTCCCAGATCCCTCTGTTACTCAGGGAAGGATGAGACCTCAAAAAACAGTGTAACACCTTCTGTAGATGTACAACACAACAGGGACTGCGTGTGCCAAGAAAACTGTGCAGAAACAGCAGCTGAGCTTTTAAAAATCACCTCCTTTTTGCAGTTTGCAAGTTCCTCAAAATTAGTCTGAATTTAGTTTTTCCCCCCTCACTTCACCATTTCTTCTCATGTTCTTTTTTTTTACTCTGAGACAGCAAATGAGCTACCACAAGGGTCTTTACACTGTCCCAAATTTTTGCCCCAATCTGCACAAATTGCACGTTCCTGGGAGCTGCTTTTATAATTTTTCCTCCAGTAGCAATGGCTATCCCAGAAGGAAGTAGGCATCCTGAATTTGTTAGAGCACTGATCAAGCCCAGATCTGCTTTCAGTTCTCTCCTGGGGGAATTTGCCTCTGTCAGTGAAACTCTTGAACCCAAAGCCCCAAATTTCGTTCTCAAAGTTGCTGCTGGAGGAGGTGGAGAGTCTGTCATCAAGACCAGGCACTTGGTTTATCCATTTCCTTGTGGCAGCAGGGTTTGCTGGCCTTGGGTCTGAAATCCCACTCTGTGTCCTCTTCACTTCAGGACATCACTTTTGTATCTGTTCTTCATCAGGGACTTTGGACACTTTTTTTTTTTTAACTGAAATTAAGGGCCACGTGAAAAATCAATCTCCCTTCAACAGCACATTCTGCTGGAGGAATTTCCTCCTTAAACCCCATCTCGAGTCAGCTGGGCTTTGTCCCACCATGCAGAATCCCCAGGCAGTGTGTCCTGCCTTCATCCCCTTGCTCCGTTTGTCCTGCAGGAAATTCTCTTTTTAGATTCCCAAAATTTCATGTTATCTTATAAACAGCAGCTTGTTATCTGCCTTCCACTCTCTGGTCTCTGCAGGAACTGCGAGTTTGAATGGAAAAGGAAAAGAAAAGAGATTTATGACCACCCTTGGGAGTGCCCTTTCTTTCTGGGCAATACGGGAGCGGCAGTGCATTACGGTAATGGCAAGCTCCTGCTCCGCTCCATCAGCAGAGCAGCAAAGTTCCTGCAGCTCCTTCCCCGCGTGGAGCTGAGCCCAGAACGGGGCACGGAGCCCTGCAGGGAGCCCGGAGCCAGCCCTGAGAGCCGAGGGATGCAGGGAATCACCCCAGAGCCGGCGGCTGAAAAACCTGCGGGGAAATAAAGGGAGCAAAGCGGAGGATTCCAGGCACGGAGCCCCATCCCTGCGCGACACAGCAGCCTGCTGTGCTCAGAATCTCCTTCCCAGATGCTCAGAGGAGCTGTGCTGCCTTCTAGAGACTGAGGAGGTGAGTGTGGGGAGGGACAGGAGCCGGGGGTCTGCTCTTGCCAGCATCACCTGTCTCCCCAGGCTGGGCGTTGTTTGGTTTTGGGCATGGAAATCTCGGTCAGTCCTTTCTGCCGCATCTCCTTGATTTGCTGGGAAGCTTTTCTTCATGTGCTTAAACATCAAATTAATGATTTCTTAATTTTCTCTCAGCCCTATAACGACCTCATTTTTGTACCCCTGTAACGACCACAATTGTAATGCTCAGAGATGCTCGATGTGACACTCACTTTTCATGCATGTGCTTAGATAATCTGTCCTTTTCTTCCTTGGGATTGTTCCTCAGTTTGTTCCGTCTGGCGGGAATGAAAATAAAAGATCCAGTTTCATTTTAGTAAAATTCCCACAGTGTGGTACCTATCCGTGTCCCCCTTCCCCCCTCCTCCCTGCCTGTGAACTGGGAATTTCAGGCTTTTCAGAGTTTGAAATGCTTTTGCCTGCAGGAAAGTTCAGCGTGGAGGTTTGCAAACGGGACAGCTGTTGCTGCTGAAAGTGCTGAGAGACTCATCCCAAAGAATCACTGAGAGAGTCCTTCCTCATCTGGGCTCTTGGTGGTGGTTTTTCACCCCTGATTAATATTTGGGATGGGGATTCTATATCCACAGGGAGGTGTTGAGGGAGGTTTTGCAGCTCCCACTCTCAGCTCTCCTCTCCGTGCCCCCCAGGTCTCAGTTCCCAGGCTAATCCTCACTTTTCCATCGGAGATACCTTTTCTCCATATTTAGTCAGCAAAGGCTGAGCTTGGCTTCCAGACACTCTGAAATGTTGTGTCACTCACTAGGAGCCTTGCAACGTCTTCTGCTTGGCTTTGGAGTTGCTTTTCCCTATAGATTTTCAAAATGGGCAGCTCAGCTGGGCTAACAATTCAGTGGGGAAAGGTCTCACTTAATAAAGAAACCTGAGATTAAATTCTGGGCTTCTAAATCTGCTGCAGAGTTTGTGTAGTCCTGAATGGTGTCCTGCAGGCTTCTGTCTCTGCTAGAACTGCTCTCTGCAGGTGAGCTGATAATTAGGATTGATGCCTATCCCCATAAAGAAGGAAAATTCAGGCAGCAAAACCCACCTGGATCTCTCAGTCGCTGTTAAACCATGCTGGGCTGGAAAAGGTTGGTTCTGCTGGCTGGAGCCAGCCTGAGGAAAGCACCCTAAAATAGCCTCCTGCTCTATTCTTATATGGGAGCCCTAGCAGCGAGCGTGGCTTCTGGGAATGGCATTGTTGGTGTTTCTGTCTTCTGCAGGGGGTGAGGATCTGCAGAGAGCACACGGCAAACTCCGCTCTTCCCCTCAGAGCAAGCCAGGAGCTGATGTAAATGAGCTCGAATTCGCAGCGCAGGACCTCGGCCGATGAGCGCTCCACGTGTGGAAAGCTCTGACTGACAGCCTGGACCCTGGGGATGGCGAGTGATGGGTGCCTCAAACACAACTGCTGAGCAGGTTTCTAAGCCAATTTTAAGGCAGAGTCAGGACTAACAGCAGGCAATTAAGAGCATCGTGATTTCCTCTCAGGAGAAGCTGAATTGGAGACCTTTTGGAATATTTACTTTCCTTAAATACAGAACCTTCCCCAAAAGACAGAAATGACTTTACCCTGCAGCTCCAGTATTTCTCATCACATAACCCTGGAAAGTGGGGTGAACAGCCTCAGGTTTGTGCATCCCACTTGTGCACCTCAAGGAAAATGCAGAAGGAGTTAAATTTGACTTGGAACTGGTGAGTATCAGCCGTGCTCTTCTGTGAGAGCTTGGGAGCAAAGGTAGGTTTTCTGATATGTTTCTGGATGTTTCTCATTGCTGCTGGTGCTGCAGTTCTAAGACATTCTTCAAAACTTTTTTCCCCAGCAAGACCAGGCAAATGTTGCCAATCAGACCTTCCAGGAACTGATCTTGTTCCTGCCTGGAAAGGGAGTGAAGTCCAGGAGCCTCACATGGACATTACCAGCCATGGCTTTCCTCCCTGGAAACTCCTCCGAGTGCTCCAACTGCACCCACTTCATGGAGCCCGTGAACATTTCCAAGGCCATCTTACTGGGTATTATTCTAGGGGGGCTGATAGTTTTTGGGGTTTTGGGTAATATCCTGGTGATCCTGTCCGTAGCCTGCCACAGACACCTGCAGAGTGTCACCCACTATTACATCATCAACCTGGCTGTAGCTGATCTTCTCCTGACTTCTACCGTCCTGCCCTTCTCAGCTACCATGGAGATTTTGGGTTACTGGGTGTTTGGGAGGATCTTCTGCAACATCTGGGCGGCTGTTGACGTGCTTTGCTGCACCGCTTCCATCATGAGCCTCTGCATCATCTCCATCGACCGCTACATCGGGGTGAGCTACCCACTGAGGTACCCCAGCATAGTGACAGAGAGGAGGGGGCTTCTGGCGCTGCTGTGTGTCTGGGCACTGTCCCTGGTCATCTCCATCGGGCCCCTTTTTGGCTGGAAGGAGCCGGCCCCGGAGGACGAGACCATCTGCCAGATCACCGAAGAGCCTGGCTACGTCCTGTTCTCAGCGCTGGGCTCCTTCTACCTGCCCCTCATCATCATCCTGGTGATGTACTGCCGCGTCTACGTGGTGGCCAAGAGGGAGAACAAAGGGCTGAGTTCGGGGCTGAAGACAGAGAAATCCCATTCTGAGGAGGTGACACTGCGCATCCACCGCAAGAACGCGCCCGGCGCCAGCGGCTCCGCGCCCAACCCCAAGAGCAAGCACCACTTCTCCGTGCGCCTGCTCAAGTTCTCCAGGGAAAAGAAAGCTGCCAAGACCCTGGGGATAGTTGTAGGATGCTTCGTTCTCTGCTGGCTCCCGTTTTTTGTAGTCATGCCTCTTGGTGAGTAGAGCCAAGCCTTGCGTGTCTTCACCTCCTGGGCAGGGAGGGTTGGGAGTGGGGTGGGTGTGGAAATGCTGAGCAGAAAAGCTCGGAGGGAGCAATTTCTTCCTGCAATCTGTCAAAAAACAAAACACTCGCCACTGCAAAGCAGGGAGCGTGAGAAAAACGCCAGTTCAGATGAGACCAAATGTGTCTGGTGATGAGAAACACAATTCTGAAAACCAGGGAAGCAATCTTGTACTTTTTCCACATAGAAAATCCTCTTTGTGAATTAGAGATTTATGACATCTCTGCTATAGGAGCAGGATCTTTAGGGGTTGTGTGTTTATGTTTGCAGCCAGGTGACTTAAACCTATCAAAGGCCAGGACATAAAAACATTCACAGATCTGTGCTCAGCACTGATGATTCCCACTCTAAGGAAAAAACTTATCATCTTCCTATCAGGAATTCATGCTGTGAGATACCATAAGTATGAACAAAGTTAATCTTTTAATCCAATTTTTCATTTGACCAGTCAGGAGGGTCCTTCCAACTAATTTTATAGTGCTCTGGTTTGCATCTTTTCTGGGAACCCACTGAGCCCACTGGCCAAACACTGGCTCAGCCACCATGCTGGAGATGAATATTCATTCTCCAGTTGTCATTCCAAAGAGGAGCAAAGCTGGGGATTTGTTCTGCTTTGCTGGAATATAAAGAAGTAATTAGAATTTTAATTAAACCTTGCTCAGTTTCCTTTGATGCAGGAGGTAAAAGCAGAATACTAATTTCATACCTATAGCTGAGGGTGAGGGACTTGGCTCATCACACGGGGTTGGGCTCTGCCATTAAATATTGGGTTTTTCAAACATGGAAACGAAAATCTGTGACTTGCTCAATTTCAGGTCTTTTCTTACGGAAAGGGCTTAAGCTGTACAAGAAAAATAATTTTATGGAAGCTTTAGTTAGTGAGACAACAATATGAACAGTTAAGAAAAGGAAAAACAGCCTTACCTGAACATGAAAAGAACCATTTGGAGGTTTTATTTTCCTTTTTTTTTTTTTTTTTTAATTCTGTTTTTTCAAACTCATAAATAACAGTTCTTTTTCAATTAACCCCTACTGGTTTTACCGAGATTTATCAAGATGCACAAAAACTGTTGCAAAGGTGAAAAACCCAAAAATTCAGAATTTTTTTGCTCTTGGTCAATAGTGGGAAGTGCTGGATTGGAGCTGTTTCCTAAGGAGGAGCCCCCGAGGGCCTGGCTGGTGCTGGCTGGGATGTCAGCACGTTGGAATGCTGCTTGCCAAGAGGACTGAAACAAACTCAAAAAAGGGTTTGGGAGAATGCATTCAACACACTTTTCATCTGCAAATGTGGTTGCCACACAGAGCTGTTGTTGATTAATTTGCTTTGGATTTAAGAAATCTTCTGGGCACCAGAATGGCTTTGCATCTTCCTTTGATCCCTTGTAAGGAAACTCTGGAGGGTTTTTTTCTGTGTTTTTGTGGGTTACTGGGTTATTTTTAAAGCATATATTATAGGGCTTTCAAAACATATTTGCTGCTTTTGTTTAAGGACAAAGAACCTGATTAAACAGACAAGTGGCACTAAAAACGTCCTCAAAAAAAGCCAATGACTCACTCACATCTTGATGCAGAGCACTTTCCAAAAAACAAGAACCACTTCCAGGTCTGTCATGCAGCCAGGTCCAGTGGGGACAGGGATCTGACTTTCCAGATGTATAAAATCCTCCTTTTGAAACCCTGGTGGAGCTCACAACATGCATGGCTGGCCAACCAGAGCTTTGACTAGAACTTTGTGGCCATGAGCTAGACCAAAATATGGTCCCATCACCC
The DNA here is from genome assembly GCA_009812075.1 of Sialia sialis. Lineage (NCBI taxonomy): Eukaryota > Metazoa > Chordata > Aves > Passeriformes > Turdidae > Sialia > Sialia sialis. Next base: position 966,367 of record VRYO01001441.1, read on the forward strand.
AATTCTGGAGGGATTTGGCAGATGTGGAGGGGCCATGCAGGGACATCGTTTATAGGTGGACTTGGACGGTTGGACTCAATGATCCAAGAGATCTTTCCCAACCTAAATGCCAATAATCCCATGGTTCCATCAGCCAGAGCAGTCCCAGTGCAGATCTCCCTCGAGACAGACATGGTTAAACTGCTACACAAACCTCTTCAGACAGCTGTGCTCTCATTGCATGCAGCACCTCCCCAAACCTAGGTTAACTTCACTGGGATTCACAGAATTCACAGAATTACTGGGTTGGAAGAGATCTCCAAGATCATTGAGCCAAACCCAGCCCTAACACCTGACCCATAGCACCCAGTGCCACATCCAGGCTTTATTAAACACATCCAGGGATGGTGACTCCACCACCTCCCCATGCAGATCATTCCAGTATTTTATCACTCTTTCTATAGAAACTTGTTCCTAATATCCAACCTAATTTTCCCTTGGTGCAGCTTGAGCCTGTGTCCTCTGGTTCTGTCAGTGCTGCCTGGAGAAACCCAACCCCACCCGACCCAGCCACATTTCAGGAGCTGTGGAGTGACAAGGTCATCCCTGAGTGTCCTTTTCTCCAGGATAAACACCCCCAGCTCCCTCAGCCATTCCTCACATCCATTAACATCCACTCTACCAGCCAAGAACTGCATCCAAGCAAGAAATAGTGGGTAAAAGCAGAGTAGAAATCTTTGAGGTGTAGGTATGGGAAGCCAAAAGGGATGCAGGGACGTTGAGAAAGGCACAATGTGCACGTTGGCTGATGCTGCTGAAAATTACTGGAGAAACACCTGGAGTGTGCCTGCCATGAGGAATGGACTGAATTGAAACTGGGTGTGAAGTACCAGTTGCAGTCTGTATAAGAAATTGGTTTTATTCTACCTGTCTTGGATTAAGTGTGCAAAATCCTTCAGCCCAATTATCCCACACCTTCTTCTCACTTGGCTTGATGATTGTGGGAAAAGCCAGGAAAATAAGTGAGGCTAATATTTGCTTTTCCTCTGCATGCTGGAGTGTGAACTCACTGCTCACAAAACTGTAACACACAAGGCTGTCACAACTTTGGTTTCCCCTGGAAGAAGTCAGGTTTTCACTCCTGTGAGCACAACCAAGCAGAGCTGGCATCAATGACAGCTTCCACTGACAGCTCAGTGCCCACCAGGCAAACACAAAACAGCTCAGCAGAGCCAGGAAAGAGCAACTTGGAGCCTGTCTGCATCTCCCAGAGCGGGCTCAGGAGATGAGCTGAGCTTTTCTGCAGCTCAAAGGGCCAGGGGGGTGTGGGGAGAGGCTCAGATGTGGCTTCATCTGGGCAATCAGGGCTTGTTGGGCTCTGGCATTCCCAATCAGAAACTACAGGTCTGGCTTGTTGTTCTCCTCTTGTAATTGCTAGAAAGGGAGATAGATAGACAGATAGATAGACAGACAGAGATGATAGATAGATAGATAGATAGATAG
>VRYO01001441.1:976652-993139 GCA_009812075.1 Sialia sialis
GCAATAAAAGCACCTGCAGATACTCACCCTGTGATGATGTTTCTACACTAACAGCCTGGCAGGATTTGGATGCATTCCCACAGAGACAAAACCACCCAGAATTGCTTTGGCCACTCGAAATTGTTTGCTGCAAGGGCTGCAGCTCTGTTTGACAAAGACTGAGCATAAAGGTTCCAGCAGATGAGCACTCCCACATTTCATTCAGAACACCCTCAGGAGCCATGATCAGCTTTTCCTCAGCCAGGAGAGCTCCAGGGAACAAATCAATCCCTGTAAAGCTGCTCCCAGGAATGGTTCAACTGCAGAGGATGCACCAATGCCCAAACCTTCCACAGCATTTCCTTCCACAGTTTTTCCATGGGAAGCAGGAATATAAGAATTTGTCTGTGCTTAAAGTCCTGTTTATTATAAATTTGAGTATAAATTCCAAAACAAGTCAATTTTGTTACTGGGAATTTATATTTTTATTTTTTTTAATAAAACCAAGGGTTTGGCATCAGGAAAAACATTCCCGAGATTTTAAGTCAGCAGATAACTCATAATTCTATAGAAAAAGAAATGTCAGAGTACTTTCCTTACTAAGGAACCACTGAAGTTCTTGCTCTTTGAGTCATCTTTGGAAGGTAACGCTGCAAGTATATTGCAGAATATGTATAAATAAATGTAAATATAAGTATAAATATGCATATGCATACACATATAAGTATAAATATAAATATAAATATAAATATAAGTAGAAAGATAAATAGAAATATATAAGTATAAATATAATAGAAATAGAAATAGAAATAGAAATAGAAATAGAAATAGAAATAGAAATAGAAATAGAAATATGTCCACATCTCATGGCTGCCTTTGAGACCCTCTCCAGTGCTCCTCAATATGAGAAGGAACTTTTCCTTTAACGTCTCTCAATTTTAGCTGCATTCCATGAGGCAGAATGTGCACTGTTCCATTTTCTGCAGGTTTTAGGGAATATCAGAACCCAACACTTCAGCATTTCAAACACTTTGAGCTGTAACGCAGTCAGCTCTAATCCCTCCTTTCTCTAAAATGATGACATGGTTCTGAAATGCTGTGATTTTCTTGCCATCTGAAGCCCCTGGTGATGACCTCCAAGATATTTCTGTCATTTGGGTAATTAATCTTGAATTAGGAGTCCCCGAGGAAGGAATTTTCATTTCCAGCCCTCTGGCTGCCTCTCTATCTGTAAGTGGGAATATAATGCTTGTAATTAAAAACCAGCTCTCTTGAATAGATTTCTGATGGAACATCCATGTAGTTGTATGACACTATAGATCCTGAAACACTTGTTCCTGCAGGAATTGCGTTTCCAGTTATAATTTTTTCAAGACGGAACAGAATCCTATTTATTTTTTTCCAGTGTTTTAGTTTCTTTGGTTACCTGCAATTCCTCACTGCCTCTGCCCTAACACTCTGCGTATTTTCCATTTTAGGTTCTTTCTTTCCTGCAATCAAACCCCCGGACACACTTTTTAAAATAACATTTTGGCTGGGATATTTAAACAGCTGCATCAACCCCATCATCTATCCATGCTCAAGTCAAGAGTTCAAGAAAGCATTCCAGAACGTCCTGAAAGCTCAGTGCCTCCTGAGGAAGCAGCCGGCAAAGAAGCAAACCCCCAGCTTCAACCTCAACCATCCTGCTGGCCAGAGCGTGGCCAGCACCAAAGGGGTGGTCAGGATCCCCGTGGGATCGGGAGAAACCTTCTACAAGATCTCCAAGTCGGACGGCGTGTGCGAGTGGAAGATCTTCACCGCCGCGCCCACCAAAAGCGCCGCTCCCAAAGACTGCACGGCTGCCAAAGCCAAGAGCAAGGGCTTCCTGCAGGAATGCTGCTGTGCAGGTGCTGCAGGGGGCCTCGTGCACGAGAACTGCAAAGTGCCGACCATCAAAATCCACTCCATCTCCCTGAGCGAGGGTGGGGAGGACGTGTAAGCGGCGCCTGGGGGCACCGCGGGATGTCGGCGTTTCATGGGGGAGCAGAAGGGGCTGTGGTTGAAAGGATCCGGGTGTGGTATGAGCAGGTGGAACATCTCTCCAGGAGGGATGGCTGAGGGCTAGGAGCAGGAGTGGAGCCCCTCACGGACAGCGCATGGATTCAGTGGGTTCTGAGGGTCCAGCACCCACCAGGCTCATCCAAGGTCATTCATCCCTCCATTCATCCCTCCATTCATCCCTCCATTCTCCTCTTGCAGAGATCCCACCACCCTCATCTAGGGGCAGTGGAGGAGAAGGAGAGAACCACAAAGACGCTGTGCTGATTTCAGCCTCGACACTCAGACAGCTCCACCTTCAGAGCCATTTTGTGATTCCACCTCCCCCCATAAAACCAAACCTCAGCTGTGGATTTCAGTCAGCTCCATTGCCAAGGAAAACTTGATCCAAGTGACTGCACTCCACCGAGCTCCAGAGACCAAGGAGAATTTTTCCTTTTTGTACAATCAGCCTCCCTAATCTCCACACCCAACCAAACGAAAATTTGCATGTGCCCCTGGTTTGTTCAGACCATCCCCGCGCCTTGATATGGGCCTAATAAAACTCAAAACTGGGTAAGTCCTCATCAAACAGGCTTCAAAGAGCTCCCTTGCATTCATCCTTTTGTTTTTTATCCTCTGAGTCCATCAGGAGCCTGCTGAAAGGCTCAGTGATTCCTTGCTCAGGTGCTCCATAGCCAGATCAGTGCCACAGCCACTGGAAAAGCTGCAGATTTTTTCCTGTCTCCCTGCCCAGTGTTTTGCTACATTCCTTTTCCTGACTCCTTCAATACTAAGTGCTCAAAGCTTTCTGTGAGATCCTGGGTACTCTGGAGTCAGGAACTTTCCCCTTGTTCTGAGCAGGGGGAGTTAAGCATGTTAAAAGGCTTAAGGACATCCATCCCCATGAGAAAGAGCCATCCCTTGGGAATATGGGAGCAAAGCATTTGGAAGCATGTTATATTTTAATACAGCTAATCCAAATAAAAAAATAAATTAAACGGCCCAGCATCTGGAAGAAACAGTGGGAGGAATTCTCTGTACAATATTAGAAATAAGCAGCTCTTGACATGACTCCTCCTGAGTCTGCCAAGAAAGAATTCAGCTCCTTGAAACAGCAGAGCCCCTGCTCTTGTCTGTGTCAGCTCCTGGGCTGAAGATCCACTGTCTTGAAAAGGGAAAGGGCAGGGATAAGGGTCATTATCACAAAACAGGACTCTAAACACCACCTTGATGATGTTGATGAGAAATCATTGTTTATTTATCTCTCATTCAGCATTAAGTCCCCAGTGTCAAGAGGATTTGTCTCCTGTGTCTTTTATTTATGCACTCACAGAGCACAAATCTGTAGCATGATCCCAGTTTTAACTTAAGTAAGAAACCCACCTCGCTCTCAAGGCTCTTCAGGCCTAGAATTTGAAGTCAGAAGTGTGGAAATACCATGTAAGAAAATATTCTCATGGTGCTTCAAGCCAAGAGCAGAAGGAGAAAAGCTGGAAATCTCATAAGAAAGTCACGTGAGACTCGTGGCTGAGGTTTCCAGTCTCACAGGGTTCAGATACGTGGGACGTGTATTTCAACAAAACCTGAACTTTGAAACAGTTTGAAAAAACACCCCTGAAATTGAGCAAGACTAACAAGATTTAAAGTCTTTTCTGCCCACCCTTGGTGCCCAGCCTTGTCTTATTCTACAACCATAGAGAATATAGAATTGATTATTCTATAACCAGTAAAAATTGCCATCTCTCCCTTGGAGCTGGGACATTTAAACCGGGTTGCTGCAGTAATTTCAGATTTATTGGGGTTTCATGGCATCAGGAAAGGAGCTGTTGTTGTGGAGCTACACATGGAGGCTGCCACACCCGGGTTAATTTAACTCCAGAGCAATCCTGGTGCAGCAATATATTCTGACCCTGTGAGACAAAGATAAATAAGTCACCCTGCTGCTGCCAGTGTCAGGGTGGATGTGGATGTAGCACAGTTCTGTGTGGCAGAGAGGTGGAATAATGAAGTCTTGCTCTCATCTTCATCCTTTTTTTTAGGATGAAGGACCTCTCTGTGTCCAGTGGGCTCTGAAAACTGCCAGCCCTCAGCATCAGGTGAGCCTGGTCCCAGCCACACCTCTGCTGCTGCCAGGTTTGCCAGCAAAAACAAACACAGCATTTGTTTGGCTCCCTCAGAGAATTTCTGCAGGAAAACTGCCCTGGTTGCAACAGGGGTCATTGGCACTTGTCATCTCAGTGGATATTTGGACTGAAAAGTCTCAGAAACCATAGAAGGAGCTCTAGGAAACAGGAAAAAAAAATAGTGGAGTTTTGAGCAGCCCATTTTTTTCTGTTATTTAAAGTGAACTTGGCACTGGTGAAAGAGCTTCAGCCACAGAGGCTGAATGGATCTGTCTGTCTAAAAGCACGAACAGCACAAGAGGTTTTCCCAGAGGCTGGACATCAATCAACACTTACAAAACCTTCCCAGCATCAGGATTCTGTGGTGTGAAAGCTGGCAGGAGCAGGGAGCAGAGATCAGAGAGTGGCCAGCGGGGAATGAGAGCAGGGCAGCACCAGGAGCTCCCTCAGAGCCACACCCAGTGGGCTGGGGAAGGGGTTTAAAGTCTGGGAGCAGCGGGATGGAGACAGGGAGAGGTTTTAGGCCAGCCTTTAAATGTGGTGCAAGCTTTTAGGCTGCCGTTTCTGGAATCACTCGTTGGATTTGATCTGTATGGGTCCCTTCCAGCTCAGGATATTCCATCATTCTGTGAATTGTGTCAAAAAACAGCAGGAATGAGCTGAACTTCAAAACACTTGTGTGTGTATGGAATGGTGCTGGGATCTGATTTTAGTCCAGCAGTAGAAATGATCCTAACTTTGAAATGACAGTAATTTCACAATTATAAGCCGCACCTGATTATAAGCCGCATCTCCCGATAGCCGGGTAGACCATGGGATTTGTCCATAGCTAAGCCGCACCTGAATATGAGCCGCACTACTGGGGTAGGCTGGATTCTTCAATGAAAAAGGTGCGGCTTATAATCGTGAAATTACTGTATTTGTGTGTATGGGATTGTGCTGGGATCTGATTTTAGCACAGGTTTTATGTTAATACATGATAGGAATCGGTTAATTGGTGATGCTAGTGCTCTATAAAGTGCTGCTAGCACTTCTACCCTGTGGAGATTTTTTCCATGCTTATGTTAAAATGTCCTGGTTTGGAGGACAGGTGTCTGCTAAGAAAGGCAGGATCTTCTCTTTGAAATGGAGAATGGAAACTCCCTCCCTCCAAATTATTATCATTTTGAAATTAAGGGGCTCTCAGGCAAAGATATGGGAATAGGAATAACAGTTCTTTACTAGGGAAATTAAAATAGAAATACAGAAATACAAAGAACAAACCCAAACCCTGGTGTGTCCTGCCTGAACCTCCAACATCCCCTCACATCAGGGGCTTCTGCTGGGAGGGATAGCCGAGATTTCCGTGTTGGATGGAGTCTCTGCTGCAGAACTGAGAGCTGGAGCATCACGGAGATGTTTCTTCATTTGCACAGCCCGAGGTGAAGCAGATGCCTGACACCTCTTCATTTTAGGGCAGGCAAAGTTCAGTAGTCCAGTTTCCACAGACAATCCAGATCTACTGTCTGATGTCTTTGAGGCTTTGTGTACTTTGCAAGATTATTCAAATCCCAAATATTTAAGTTCTGCCCACTCTCCAAATAAATGTCTTCACATTTTTATATTCTTTATTTTGCTCCGCCAACTCCAAGGATAAATTGTACATTGTGTAAATGAATATTCTCCTTTGCCAGGCCCTAATGTCCTGAAAATCCATAGCACTGAAAAGAAGGAAGATTAAACCAGGAATATTTCTTGCTTCTCTACTTGGAGTAAGCAAATGGGTTTCACAAAATTTTACAAAATTTCCCTGTCTTACTTTCTCAATTTTCTGAAAGGTGACACTGGCAGGCTGCAGTCAGTGATTGAAGTCAATTTGAAAAGCTCTGATTGCTTTGCTGAAGTGGAAGTGCCCAGTTCCGGGTGTGCCTGTTGGCCTTGAGCTACTGCTGCTCATGTCTCAGAGGGGTTTTATTAGTGTCAGGAAAATGAATCCTCAAACACCAGAGGTTCATATCCAAAAAGGAGACAGAGGAGCCCCTTTGCTTTATTCCAATAAAGGCAGAGGCCATGGGGCATCCCCTGTGGTCTCTCAGATTTTTGGAGGACTCAGCCTCCTTTTTATCCCAATTTCCCTCTCTCTTTCCCCATTGCTGAGGTGCTTGAGAGGCTCAGACTTCCCAAACACTGACACCTGAGATTCCCCTCTAATGCACAACCCTCCCTTTGAATTTTTAATTCTTACAGAATTCATGGTTTTCCTCATTGTTTCTTTCATCTTCCAATACCCAATTTCATTTCTCGACAAACCCACAGTTTGTTTTTAAAGGCAAATATCTTTTCCCATTCATCAATCAGTGAAATCAATCCCATTATTTCTTTTACCTCTCAGTGCTGGTTTTATCTATCCACAGCTTGTTTGGAAAGACAAATCCAACATTCCTCTTATTAGGAACTTCATTTTAAAATAAAGTTCTTGAGGCACAGAGCAACCCAGTGATTCATCCAGCAGGGCTTCAGCTGAGTAATTAACTCCACATCCTACCCAGACATACCCTGATCCTCTTTCCTGTCTTAGTGCGGTTTGGATAAGACAATGGTGAAATTCGAGAGGACAGGCTGTTGACACCAATTATTCCTGGATGATCTCTTCCGACAGCAGAGCCACAGAGAAAAGCCAGTTGGTTTTCAAAGTGTTGCACTGAGCTCCAGGCAAATTTGGGATCTGCACTGCTGTTATCCTTGCCAGAAAGGAAAAAAAAAAAAAAATCCAACAGGTTATGGGAGAGCTGCATCTGCTCTCTGCCTGCACTCCTCGCACACTCAAATATTTGTGAAGGTGTTTTGTGTGTGACAGTGTTACAAAAATCTCAAGGCACTACAGAGGTGGCTTGTGGTGAATTAAAATAGAGATCTTCCCCCCAGCCTGGGAGATGTAATTGAATCTCTGATTTCCTGCGAGGAGATGGAGCATTTGTCTCAGGGATTGGAGTGAAATGTCATTCCTTCTCTGTTCTCACAGTGACGGAGAAGGAGAAAATAGCAAATGTGAGCTAAGGGGAAATGAATTGCTGAGGAGGAGAGCTATGGACAGCAAACATCACCCAAGAAACAACACATCTGTCAGTCCCACGGGGGCTCAGAGCTCCAATAATGCACATTTCTGTACCAGGGCAACTCTGAGCCCAAAACCCAGCATCAGTCACAGCCCTTCCTTCAGCATCAGGGCAACACCAAGATCTTTTTCAGAGTCAAAAACCTCCCTGTGTCAGCAGTGAAAATAAATGTGATTTTACATGAATTAAACTTTCTCACGTTAATCCAAATTTCTTTTATCAGCTGCCAAAACTCAGCCCTGGTAAACCATTTTCTGAAGCAGGAAAACACAAACCTGCCCGGAGTTTCAGATTTCCACTTTCAAATCAAATCCACTCATCCAGTGATAGAAATCCTCTCTGAATTTCACTGAATATTCAATTCTTCCTGACAGTACAACTGTGGGAATTGTATACAAGCTGGTTTGGGGTTTTGGGGGGTTTTTTGGGGGTTTTTTTGGGGGGGAGGGTTGTTTTTGTTTTTTGTTGGGTTTTTTTTGCTTTGCCAGTCTTTGGTTGCAAAACAATTTTTTGGTTGTGTTTTTTTTTTTTCTTTTTCTGACTGCAGCAGCTTTTTGCCTGCATGTTGTACAAGTTTGGCTGGTTTTAAAAGATTTCTCCTGAAACAGGCACTGCCTTTTCTGAATGTGCTATTCCGTGTCATTGAATTTTCTATGTTCTGTTTTTCAGCTGTATCATGTTTGAACAGTCCATGCTGGTCATTTCCCTGAACAAAATCCTGAATGTGTATGAAATCTTGCTAAAGTGAACAAATAAATTATTGGGGGGAATGTGTACTTTGGGATATGTGAGCTGCAAGTCTGGTTGCTTGGTTTTTTCCTCCAAATTATTCACACAGATTTGTCTTCTCCCTTCCAACAAACATTTCAGGCAGAGATTTTCAGGTAGAGATTCTTCCCAATATTTCTGATCTTAGTGGAGTTTAGTGGGAGCAAGGTGCAAAGTGAATAAAGGGATTACATTTCTAATATAAAAAGTTTAAGTTCTTAAAAAAAAAAAACTTTGAACAATTTCATTTGGGCCCCAGGTCCTCACTCTGCTCCTTCAGTTTGCTTACAGTAAAACATCAGGTCCCAGATGAACTCCAGCCCATTTTGCTGCATTCCTTATAAACAAACACCAGGAGAACAATCCACGTCCACCCAAGAATGTAAATGGGAAAGACAAGTGCTGAGTTATTATTTCCTGATTTATGCAGGGAGGACTGAGACACGGGGAAGGAAAAGACAGATTTCAAAAGCAGCTGATGCACCAGGAACCTGGAAAGCCTTGGCTGTGGCTGCCTCTAGTGAAAAACCCTGGGAAATTTCATCCAGGGAAACTCTGGAGAAAACTTTAAATGAAAAACAAAAACAAAAACAAAAACAAAACAAAAACAAAAAACAAACAAAAACAAAAAAACCAACAACAAAACAAACAAAAAACCCCAAAAACAACAATCAAAAAAGCCAAACTAAAACAAAAAAACCCCAAAACAAACAGAAAAACTCCATCCCAAACAACAACCAAAAAAGCCAAACCAAAAAAAAAAAAAACAAAAAACCTAACCAAACAAAAAAAACTCCATCCAAACAAAAACAAAACCTACAAAAAAACCCACCAAAATCAAACCTCAGTTGGCTTCTTCACAGGTCTGTTCTCCTTCTGGATTAAAATGTGCATTTGTCCTGAATAATTTTTTGCTGCAGTAGAGTCTGAGAGCTTCAGCAAAGGGCTGGGATTTGGATTTTAACAGACACAGACCTAAAAAATTCCCTCTTGAACTTACAGATGGCCACAAAACCTGGTGCAATGCTAAAGAATAGCTTGAAGTGTCAGAATACCCTTGGGACCACCAGATTTGCTGTCAGATAAAAGAAGATTACAGTAATTTCACAACTATGAGGCGCACTTCCGGGTTGTTGGCAATTTCCCGGACTTTTCCCATATATAAGGCGCACCGGGCTATAAGGCGCATTTTTTTTCTGCAGTGAGGATCCACGCACAACAAAGTAACAAATTAGTAATGGAATGGCGCCATCGCGGGGTTTACTGGCAGGTGCTCAATTTGCAAACATTTTTCACGGATTGGAGCAGCCTTTAAACGCAGCCCCAGGCGCCCTCCCCGTGCTGCGGGCCCCGGAATTCCGGCCTGCCCCCACTCCTGCAGCTTGCACTTCCAGGTTGGCAAATTTCCAAACTTTGTCCATATATAAGGCGCGCCGGATTATAAGGCGCACTTCTGGGTCTCGATCAAAATTTTAGTCAAAAGGGTGTGCCTTGTAGTCGTGAAATTACTGTATACAGAATCATCATCATCATCATAATCCTCCTCATCATCAGTCCTGGTCAGGTGGCTGCCTGCCGGGTGAGGAGCCACATTTCTTGGATTTTGGATAAGATTCTGTTTTCCTCCCAGGGCAGTGGATTTTTGGCCTTTAGCAGGTCACTACTTTTTCAGTGTCTCAGGTGAACTGGGTGGGATTCATCCCAACTGCCCCAGGGATGCTGAGTCTCACAGAACACCAGCAATGATTTCGAAAAACTGACATAAGACAGGGAAAAAATAAAACATGGCACATTTATTTAATTTCTCTACAAGAACATGAATCCATCAAATTCTGCTTGTGCTTTTTTGGTATTAATTTACCCCTTTGTGGGGTAAAATTAATTTACCTCTTTCTGGCTCCTCAGATTTCTTTGATATTTTGTCCACCATGATCATGGCACTGCATCATTTCCAGGACAGATTCTGCTCTCGAGACTATTGGATATTGAGTGTTTTTTCAGCACATTTCAGACCTGAAGAGAAATTCTAGGACTGTTTTAATAATAGCCCCTGCAGGATAAAAAATCATATCTTTTGTTTTGCTAATCAAAATGCTGGCAGAGGTCAATGCAGTTGAGAGTTTTGAGAGTTTTACTGAGGTACAAATACTTCTAACAACACAAGGGAACCGTGCTGATTACAGGAGATAAAAATCCAGTTTTTCATTCAGCTGCTTCTTGGCCTAATGCTATTGAGGTTCTTGCAGTAAATTTCTGTTCAAAGTGGATTTGTTTAAACTCACCAGTTCATATAATGAAAACCATTACCAGCCCTTAATTTTTATCAGGATCTGCAGAATTGTCAGAGTAAATGTGGAAAAATATTTTATTTCTCCCTGATATCAACATTAACACCACATCAACACCAAGATTCCCCAGTTCCCTGGGAATGCAGCTGAGATTTTGAATTAAATAAATGGATTGGGAGCAGCTTCATGGACAGGCCAGCAGTGATGTGGCAGTGCTGGTTTGGGTTCTTTCTGTCAGGATTCCCAGGTACAATCAGAAATGCTCCTTTAATCTAAAAATCCACCCCCAAAGCAAGGAGAACCTGCACAATTTGCATCAGGGAGTGAGAAGGGGTAAGAAATTTTGCATAAACATTTCTAAGAGTTTAATTGAAATTGTGAAAAAAGAGGTTAAAAAAGAGGAGTGGGATTGGATTTCAGCTGAGGATTGCTCCCAAATCCACTTCCACACCACATCTTTTAGCTCTTACAGTTTGTTATAACTGAAGTGCTCTGTTATGTTTTCAGGAGAACACAGTGCATGATGGATAGAAGCTTTCTGAGTATGTTTTCTTTTTCTTTTGCACTTTATTCCTGACATATTTTGGCTAAAAATGTGAGAGACAAAAAAAAGAATTAATGCCTCCCATAACCAAGAGAATGAAGGGCTGATTCTGTTCCCCCTCAACCCAATTAAAAATACATATTGAAGCAGATCCAGAATTCCTTCTCCATATTGAGCAGTCACTCGCAAGCAGCCTCAGGACAGTTTGCCACAGAATTACCTCTGGCTCCTCAAAGTAAAGCTGGGAAATTCCTGATTAATGTCAAACACGACCTCAAAAATACAATTACCAGCAATTAGGAAACCATTTCACTGGTAAAGGAGACAGATTATATATTTGCTATATATTTTATTATATATTTATTATATAAAGCATCACATTATCCTTTGTGTGCATTCCCAGAGCCCAGAGTCTCTGATCTGTGTCTGAAGGGATTTTCATAGCTGAGACTGGGAAAACTGGGGGCAAAAATACCGTCTGCAAGAAGTAGGAATCTCTACGTTGATCCAAAGGGTTATTTTAGAAAATGGAGTTGTGCATGAGATTACAGTATTTTCATGACTATAAGGCACACTGGACTATAAGGCGCACTTTTTTTTGCAGTGAGGATCTGCACACAACAAAGCAATGAATTAGTAACGGAATGGCGCGATCGCGGGGTTTACTGGCAGCTGCTCAATTTGCAAACATTTTTCATGGATTGGCACAGCCTTTAAATGCAGCCCCAGGTGCCCTCCCTGTGCTGTGGGCCTTGACAATGCTGCCCATCCCGGTGCCGGCTGCCGCGGCTCTCACAGCTCGGCTCGCACTTCTGAGTTGGCAAATTTCTGAACTTTGTCCATATATAAGGTGCACCGGATTATAAGGCGCACTTCCGGGTTTAAATCAAAGTTTTAGTCAAAAGGGTGCACCTTATAGTCATGAAATTACTGTACCAGCAATTAGGAAATCATTTCAGTGGTAAAGTAGAGAGTGAAACCAACTCAGCATCACATTATCCTTTGTGTGCACACCCAGAGCCCAGCTAAGCTTAGCCCAGAGTCTCTGATCAGTGTCTGAAGGGATTTTCATAGCTGAGACTGGGAAAACTGGGGGCAAAAATACAGTCTGCTAGAAGTAGGAATCTCTCAGTTGATCCAAAGGGTTGTTTTAGAAAATGGAGCTGTGCATGAGATTACAGTGATTTCACGACTACAAGGCGCACCCTTTTGACTAAAATTTTGATCGGAACCCTGGAAGTGCACCTTATAATCCAGTGTGCCTTATATATGGACAAAGTTCTGAAATTTGCCAACCCGGATGCAAGCCGCGAGCCAGCAGCACCAGCGGCCAAGGGCAGGTGGGAGTGGAGGGGCCCATGGCACGGGGAGGGCGCCCGGGGCTGAGTTTAAAGGCTGCGCCGATCCGTGAAAAATGTTTGCAAATTGAGCACCTGCCAGTAAACCCCGCGATAGCGCCATTCCGTTACTAATTTGTTACTTTTTTGTGCGTGGATCCTCACTGGGGGGAAAAACGTGCGCCTTATAGTCTGGTGCGCCTTATAGTTGTGAAATTATTGTAATTTTCGAACAGAGAAACCTACCCTGACCTTGTTGACTGAGAGCATCTGCCTCATCCTGCACATTCCTGGTGAGTTCTTCCACTCCCTCAAAGCAAAGAGAAGAGTGTTGGAGGCTTCATTAAATAAATATCTCATTTGTTGTTGTTTCCTCCCTACAGACAGCCCGACTCTCACATTTGCCTGTGGCTCTGCATTTTTCCCTCCTTCCCAACAACAAAGCCTGATTTTCCTTTCTTTTCCTGGTGGAGCTGGACAAGGCTTTGGGTAGTGGAGTTTTCTGCAGGGATGAGTTCTCCATCAGGTGCCACCCAGGAGATAGAACTTTCACATCTCAGTATTCTCCTCAGGCTTAAGCTCACAGAAAACTGGTTTTCCCAGGAAAGCATCCTGGGCTAGACAGGCTAATAATATTAATAGTTATTTATTAATATTTATTAATGATTATTCATTATTCTAAATAATACTGCTTAAATGAGTCCTGAGCTGTAGGAGGGAAGGGCAGCAGCCAGCCAGTCAGTGACAATCCACTTCTGAGCCCACCTCCCTTCCAGTTTTCCTGCTAAACCTTCCCAGGAGCAATGATTTAGAGAAGTGAAGTATATTTGGGCAAAATTACAGATTCTACGCCTAGTGCAGTATTTCCCTCCCACCAAACACCCCTGAAATACTCCTGAGTTTTTCACCAGCTCCTCAGGAGTGAAACCTGGTGCAGTTCAACTTGCACTCAATGGAACCCACAGCAGTGTTTGAGCCCAGTTAGGGCTGTGTGATGTGAAAAGTTTGTGTTTTGCTGGCTGAGAGTTTTGTGCCACTGAATTTTGGAAGCCAGGACATCCCTCTGGCTGCCCTGGAGGGCTTGAGACCCTGGTAGGGGGCTCAGAAGCCTTGGCACAGAGCCCAAGACCCCTGTGCCTTTGATTTCAACCCCTGGGAAAAATTACCACCTTTGTATGAAGAGTTACAAGTGAAAAAAATAAGTAGAGTATAAGTTAGTTTATCACAGGGTGAAAAAGTGAATTTCTACAATTTTTTAGAATAGGGGTCTGGGGTCAAGATGAAGGAATTTGGGCGTGTTCTGTCCTTCTTTCTCCTTCTTCTTGGCATCCATCTGCTGGGTGATGGTGGCACTTTTGGATTGGTTTAGAGTAGAACTGGACTGTACAACACAGGTGATAGGTGCTGGAAGATAACTGTAAATAATGTTCACCTAGTTTGTGGTATCAAAAGATAATACTGCAGTGTGCTTGAGACTGACCTTCTGAACGGAGCCAGGCTGGGCAGGGAAAGAATTTCTTAGATAACATAAAATAAACAACTCTGGAAACTTCAGAAGACGACTCCTGATTCCTTCTTTGGTTCCTAGGCTGGGACAACCACACAGGTGGTTGTCTCGAGCTCCTGAGACACCCTGACAACTAAAAAGCCTTTTTTTATCGCATCCACAATTGCAGTGTGATGTCTGGTGTTGACACAAAGCTGAGGAGCTGCTGCCTGCTCCTTCCCTGGCCTTTTTCTCCCCATTCCAGCTGCCTCCATCTCTGCAGCTGGAAGCAAGCAAAGCTTTCCTGACAAGTGAATTCTTTGCCACCACTCCCTCCCTCCAGTTGTGATCCTTCTTTATCATCAGCTCACTGCTGGAACTCACTCTGAGCTACTTGGGGGTGAAACATTCACTATTTATTAGTGACTCAAGGAACAGCATCAGTGTTTATTTTCCCTCTGCCTCTTAAACCAACTCTCCCCTCTGTTGGCAGCTCCCATGATTTATCCTTGAAAGAGGCTGAACTCCAGCTCAGGGACTCCAAAATGCTACTTCAGTTTTAGGAATGTTCTGAGTTTCCCCTGAGAGCCATAAAAATCTCAAACTAATGGTGCTATATCCGGAGCTGTGGTGCAGGAGGGGGCATGAGGGAGGAGCACTGCCAGGGTTTAAAAGCATTTCTTTCCTTGAGCACTTGGAAAATGGAGGATAAACTGAATCTTTGTTAAAGCCTGGGATCACTAATTAACCACCCCCCAAAAGCAAAAGACACCAAACCCCTGCTAATGTTTTTTACATATAGTTTTAATTCTAAAAGTTAGAGAAAATCAGCTATTTTGGAAAAGAGAATTTCATGCACTGGCTTTTTAGAGTTTGAGGATGTCCCATCCCTGATCTCCAATGGGATTGTGTAAAAGGAACTCAAGGGGAGCTGCTTCCCTTTGGAAAACAGATTTCTGAAATAAATACCCTGGTGTGCAGGGAGAATATAGCCAGCTCTGCAATGAGCAGTGTGTCACCAAATATTCACAAACCCCCAAAGTTTTGTTTGCATTCAAACTTCGAAGTTCTCACACTCATTGTGGACTTTTTACCATGTGGTGGATTTTTTATAAAAACCTGTTTTTTCATTATTCATTCAGTGTGTTAGCTGATCTGCAAGAAACATATTTTTCTCAAAAATCCTGAGCGAGATTCATTTCAAAGATGGATGGAGTCTATTTAGTGATTATTATTACTACTATTATTATTTTTTTTATTATTATTACTATTGTGACAATCCAGTGACCACTCCCAACATGAACCATTCTGTGATTCTGTGATCATTATCTCCATTATTGTTATTATTCCCTCATCCTTACATTTCTCTACCCTCCTACAAAACTGACTCTTTTCTGCTTTCAGTGTTATTCTGTCACAGAATAAACACCGAGGAAAAGATTTTTTCAGTCTGTTTTTTTCAGTATTTAGTTCAGGCACTGCTGCCTAGTGGCCTGCACTCAGGCAGCAGAATTTAACCACCAAACTCAAAGTGTTTCTGCTGTTTTTCCTGTTATTCCTCCACTCCAGACTATTTATCCACTTCAATTACTTCATTACTGTTTATCTACTTTTAAAAAGCCTTTTGTTTCTACCAGATATCACAAAATACGAAGGAGAGGAGCTAAAATTTTTGTTTGCTGCCGTTTCCTTTACAGAAAACAATATTCCAGTAAAACAAGCAGCTTGTCTGGGCTCAGTGGGTGAAGCAAAAGTGGATTTGGAAGAATTTCCTCACAAGGTACACACAGAGAGCTCATGCCAGTTCAAACAGGAGAAATCCACATTCCCAAAAAGTCTGTGCATTCCCATCGACTGCCTGAGGAGCTGGATGAGAATTTATGGTGTGTGTGAGAAATTCCAGAGAATCTGAACAGCCAGACCCCTGCCAATGCAGAGGAAAAGGAGCCTGTGCTTATTTGTGAGCCCAGAGCCATAAATTGCCTCCTCCTTTTGCCAAAAGCACGGGTTCTTTGGGATTGTGAGCAGCTATTTTCAGTCACTTCTATGCCTTACACTTGGTTGTTATATCCAAAGAACATTTGATTGGGAATTCAGCTGCCTGCAAGCATGTCACACACCCCAAAGAGAGGGGTTACATTAAATTACAAGGCTTGCTTGGGTTGTTGTTTCATTTGTGACACGCCTGCAGTGTCTCCCCAGGAAATATCTGAACAGAAATCTCATCCCAAGCTATATTTCCATACGGATCTGGGCATGTTTCAAAGCTTCTGAGGACTCCTGAGAAGCATCTGCCCCCAGTGCTGCCAAGGAATGATGCCTGAACACCCCAGAATCCCTGGGCACCTCCCTGTGGACATTTATTTTGGTATAAAAACACCATTTGGGGTCTGTGGAGGCAGGTGGCAGAGAGCAAATAGACCAATCCACCTATGCTGGAATATTCTGGGCAGTCTTTCCATCTTGTGGTGGTCAGGAAGCAAAAGTGGGGCAAGAGGATCTGGGAGGAGCTACAGGAACTCAGGAAAATGGGGGGAGAAATCAGGGAAGGGAGGGAATTTCCCTCACCAGTTTGCCCTCCCCATTTAAACCAATTCCATTTACACCAGGATGTTGCCTCACAACCAGTTTATGCTGGTTAACTTTGAGGATTTTATTTCTGATCCCACTGCTGCTGAGCAATGGCAACATCCAGGGAACATCCAAAATCTCCCTTCCTGCTGCTCCAGGGATGTGCAGGCTGATCCAGGTGTCCATAGGCTCATACCAAACATGAACATGGAGTGTTTGCTCTGCAAAGAGGCCACACCAGCCTGGGAGATGCCAGAGCAGAGGCAGTGTCTTG
>VRYO01001441.1:997254-1011851 GCA_009812075.1 Sialia sialis
AGGTTTTTCTCAAAATAGGAGTTTTCCCTCTCCTGTGATGGTGGGGAGCAAACCGCCCTTCCAAACTGGGATATGTCTGAATACCGTATTTTGATGACCAGATTATAAGGGACGGTATCAGTTAACTATAGATTTTCAAACTATTTTCATATATAAGGTGCACCGGGTTATAAGGCGCACTTTTTTTTTTGCAACATTGATCCGTGCACAACTTTTGCAACTTTTATCATAAAATCAAGAGGGATGGACCTGAGGGACGTGTGTGTGCCTGCTCGTGGTCATTCCATCGCGAGCTTCATGTTTGCTGCTGCACAGTGTGAAACAGAAATTGTTTTGAGATCCCTTCAATACTCAAGGTTCATGTATAAGGCGCACCGGATTATACGGCGCACTTCCGGTTTTTTAACAAATTTTAGGATTTTCAGTGCGCCTTACAGTTGTGAAAATACGTTATTTTCTCAGATGTACCTCAGCTTTTACCCCAGCTGTTTTCATGCCCAAAGTGGGTTTAGTGGAAGTTTTAGCAGCCCTAAGGACTGAAATTATCTCGATACAGAGCTGAGGGTGAGTAACCTGTGGGTTTTCCAGGTTTATGGACAATAAATTGGTGTGCTCCGTGGGAATGGTGCTCCCAGGGTGGTGCCCACCATTCCTCCTGCGGGTTTTTGGGGCTGGCAATGGGATCTGTGCAGGCAAACAGGGCTGGGGGTGGGATCTGCCCTGAGGAGCTCTGGATGCCCCATCCCAGGGAGTGTCCAAGGCCAGGCTGGATGGACTTAGAGCCTGGTCTAGTGGAGGATGTCCCTGTCCATGGCAGGGATGAGCTTTAAAGTCCTTTCCAACACAAACCATTCCATGATTCTGTGATCACGAGTGGGGCTTTTCCTGTGGGATTTCAACCCTCAGGCTCCATCCTTTCCCTCTGCAGGCAGGGAGCTGCTGCCATGCCTAAAACCCAGCCCAGGCCAACACATTCCACTAAATTATGCCCTAAAACTGTCTTGCAGGCACTTGCCTTTGGATGGGAGCATTAATTGGCTTTGCCAGCCCCATTACAGCACCAAGGTGACACAGCTCTTCAAAGAAGATTTAAAACAAAAATTGCCAGGGTTTGGATTATGTCTTCTCTGTTGCCCTGGTTGGTTCATAACAGGGGTATTTAGAAAATAAACTTGTTATAAATAAAAAGGCCCATTTAATAGCCAAGTGACAGGTTACAGCAAAACCCAAAGCTTATAAATGCCAGGGGCTTTTTGCAGTTTATAAAACATTGTTTCTAAGTTTATATAAAACATTTTGCTGGCTTTGCTTGGTGGTTTTTAAAGAACTCTAGGACCCAATCCAAAGAGTGCTGAAATGGATGGGAATCCTCTCATTGATTTAAGGAGTTTGGGTGAGTGTGTTTTAGTCCAGGATGGATGCCCAGGGATGAAGGACTCTTGCCCTCTGGTGGCTGTTGAGAAATCTATTTCAGGAAAAACTTTATTTAGAGCTGGATTAGGGAAAAAATCCCTTCAGCCAACCTCAGTGTGCTGGGAAGGTGAGCCTGCAGTGACTGGAGGAGCTCCCCTGGTGCAAAAAGGACAAGAACTTCATTTTTTCCTTTTTTTCCCCCTATTTTCTCCCCTCGGTTCTCAAATTCCGACCTGTTCAGCTCCACTAAGTGGAGGATTTTTCAGGGCTCCACTGATGAGTTCTCCATTGTTTATCAGCCCAGAAGACCCTGCCCAACACAACTCTGCAGCACCCCAACAGAAATATTTGATAAGAACTGGAGATCCCAAAAACCACAAAAGCTCTGTGGAGGAGCTGGGCTCCTCCTGGGTTTGCTGGCCAAGGTGAAGGGAGCTTCTCTGTTCCTTGATTTTTTAACTCTGGTGAAAGCCAGAGCAGTCTGGCCATGAAAGACACAGTCTGTGTTGTTGAAATCATCAATGGGCTGTGAGAAGGGAGGTGAAAATGGAGCTTTTTGTTTTCTGTTTCTTTTACATCTATGATTTTTTAGAATTTCACATTATTCATATTATATTTATTTCTAAAATTTATTTTATGTACTACACAGAGTATTTCATATATTTAGATATATATTTAAATGTAATAGATTTGCGCATATTTAGCTATAATATATTTAAGCATTATATATTTAAATACAATATACATTCCCTATTATACTTGCAGTCAAACTTAAATGGGAGGTGGGGGTTGAGGGAGAGGTTATCTTAGATGTGCATGAACCAACATTTATCTAATCCAGGATAATGTGAAATTATTTTTGGCTATTATTTGGCGGGTTTTGGTGTGGAAAAGCATTGCACAAAAATGCCAAGGCCTGTGTGCTCTGGGGAGGAAGTGATGTGGACAGGAGAAGGGAGCCTCAGGAAAGGAACAAAATCTCGATTTAAACACGGGCGTGTGGTGCCCTCCTGTGGAAATGAGAGGAGCAAATCCTGTGCTCTGCTCTGGGGCCAGGCTGGGAGAGCTGGGGCTGCTCACCTGGGGAAGGGAGGGATCCAGGGACAGCTCAGAGCCCAAAGGGGCTCCAGGAGAGCTGGGGAGGGACTGGGGACACGAGATGGAGGGACAGGACACAGGGAATGGCTTCCACCGCCAGAGGACAGGGCTGGGTGGGATTTTAGGAAGGAATTCTTCTCTGTGAGGGTGGGGAGGGGTTGGGATGGAATTCCCAGAGGAGCTGTGGCTGCCCCTGGATCCCTGGCAGTGTCCAAGGCCAGGCTGGAGCAGCCTGGGACAGTGGGAGCTGTCTCTGCCATGGCAGGGATGGAATTGGGATGGGCTTTAAGGTCCCTTCCAACCCAAAGGAATTCAGAATTCCATGTGCTGGATTAAATGGGACATTGGGAAGAAATCTGGGATGCCCCTGGATCCCTGTTCCGGGCCCAGATGGAACAGCCTGGGACAGTGGGAGCTGTCCCTGCCATGGTGGGATTGGATGGACTTTGAGGTCCCTTCCAACCCAAATGCATCCAAGATGTGCAGGGTTAGATGGGATTTTGGGAAGGAATTCTTGGCTGGAATGGAATTCCCAGAGGACCTGTGGCTGCCCCTGGTTCCCTGGCAGTGTCCAAGGCCAGGCTGGAGAACCTGGGACAGTGGGAGGTGTCCCTGCCATGCGGGGGTGGAATTGGAAAGGTTCTGAGGTTCCTTCCAACCCAAACCACTTCAGGGCTCCCTGGTGCCAGCTGCAGCTCTGCTGTTGTCACCGTTCCAGCCCCAGGAGCCGGGGGAAGGATGGCTCCAGAGCTGAGCCCCCAGCAGATCCCAGAAAACAGCCCCACACATCCCAGGGGGATTTTCCTTTTATTGTGGGAATGCAGAATGAGAACTGACGGTGAGAGATGCAAGGCAGGCCGGCTCAGATCAGAAGCAGGGAGAAAAATGAACCATGAATTTGATTAATCTGTGGAATAAATAACCAAATAAATTTCCTCCCATTTGAGGCTTCTCAAGTCAACACTGGAAGGCGCTTGCCAAGTTTTAGTGGTTAATGGTCCAAAAAAAGGCTTGTGGAAAGAACAACACATCCAAACACAAAGTGGTAAATCCACAGCTGGAGAGCCAGAGCTGGAAGTCAGTCACAGTTTCCAGGAATTAGCAGAGAGCACCTCCTCTGGCCTGGATTATAGAAAACTATTTTCCTCTAATTGTTTTCTTTTTTCTCTGTAATCTAGGGAACTTCATCCCACCCCCTGCCATGAGCAGGGACACCTGCCCTTATCCCAGGCTGCTCCAAGCCCTGTCCAGCCTGGCCTTGGATGCTTCCAGGCCTGGGGCAGCCACAGCTCCTCTGGGAATTCCATCCCAGCCTCTCCCACCCTCACAGGGAGGAATTTCTTCCCAATATCCCTCTAACCCTGTCACTCTGCAGCCATTCCCCCTTGTCCTGGTACTCCAGGCCCTTGACAAAAATTCTTCTCCAGCTCTCTTGAAAGTCTGGGGGTTCTTTGATGCAATAAATTGATGGGTAAAGTTTGTAACTTGCCCTGTATCTGATTTGAGACTAATGTTTTGTCAGGCTTCAACAAGAAGAGAACAAACCCAGGTGATTGAGATCTCTGTAACATTGAAATATCTCCAATATATCAACACAACCGACAGGAGGGGTGTGTGTGTGTCACATCACAGTCATCATGAGCCCTGTGCATGCTCCACATTTATTACACCCTAAATCATTCCTCAGATGATCCATGTGCCTCCAGGGAGTTGGGCTTTTGCATTTCCCCATGTCCTGCTGCCACCTGATGGCACTCAGCAAAACTGGCAAATTCGGGGCTGAAAAAAAAAGGATTCTAAAGCTTTTCAGTGTCATTTCTTGCTCTGCCACTGAGGATAAATCAGGCACTGTCCCCGTCTCTGATAACCCCCTCAGAGCTGACAGCTCCTGTTCCAGGTCAGAACCACATTCACCACCTACTCCATTTCTCCTTTCAGCCACAGAATACTCCACCCATGGTAAAATTTCACGACTATAAGGCGCACCCTTTTGACTAAAATTTTGAGCAAAACCCGGAATTGCATCTTATAATCTGGTGCGCCTTATATATGGACAAAGTTCGGGAATTTGCCAACCCAGAAGCGCGAGCGTGGGGGCGAGGCAGGGGTGGGTGGGAGTGCCGGGGCCCACAGCACGGGGAGGGCACCTGGGGCTGCGTTTAAAGGCTGCACCAATCTGTGAAAAATGTTTGCAAATTGAGCCCCTGTCAGTAAACCCTGTGATTGCGCCATTCCATTACTAATTCGTTACTTTGCTGGGCACGGATCCTCGCTGCAAAATAAAAAGTGTGCCTTATAGTCCAGTGCGCCTTATAGTTGTGAAATTACTGTAAATCAAATTTGAGGCTTCCACTATGGGCTGGCAGAGAACCAAATTAGCACCTATTAACGAGCTGTGGGCTGCCAGATCAGGAATTGATGGATTAAGGGGCTGACCAAACACAAGCATTCCTATGCCCCACTGACCCCAATATCCTGCTGAGCTTTCTCCCTGCCTCAGTCCCTCAGCACATGCCAGGTTTAGATCTGGCTGTTGGCAATTCTTCCTGACCTCAAAACCTTCTCCACTCTGCCAGTTCCAACAGCTTCCCTGAGTCCCTGACATCTATTTCCTCACGAAGAGCTTTATTTCATTTCAATTCAGGTGCTGGAGGAAAAAATAATGATGGAATAAAACCAAACAGAGATTCTGCAGATGTGTGTTAACTGAGTACAGTAATTTTAAGAATATAAGGCACACCCTTTTGACTAAAATTTTGATCGAAACCTGGAAGTGTGCCTTATAGTCCGGTGCGCCTTATATAGGGGCAAAGTTCAGAAGTTTACCAACCTGGAAGTGCGAGCCGAGCCACGAGCGCCGGCAGCCAAGCTGCGCCGTGAGAGCTGTTCCAGCTGGCACCGGGGGCGGGCAGGAGTGCTGGGGCCCACAGCACAGGGAGGGTACCTGGGGCTGCATTTAAAGGCTGCGCCAATCCATGAAAAATGTTTGCAAATTGAGCATATGCCAGTAAACCCCGCAATCGCACCATTCCGTTACTAATTCGTTACTTTGCTGCGTGCGGATCCTCGCTGCAAAAAAAGAGTGCAGCTTATAATCCAGTGCGCCTTATTGTGAAATTACTGCACCTGTGCTTCAGGCTGAATGCATCTTTCACTGGGATATTTTTGCTGGGATTAGCTGATAAATCTTGTCTACAGCCACCCACCATCCCTGCTCCACAGCACCTGATTGCACAGATGCTCATGTTTAATTTAAACTGCCAGTAGCCAAATAACTGCACACGACTGGTGCCAGGGCCAGGATCCTCATGAAAACCTGAGGTCTCTGTACCAAGGGATGACTATTGACCCCTTCTCAGCAGATCAGGAAAAATCTTCTTAACACTTACCACTCTGTGGGGTGCCAGGTTTAAAGCTGGGTAGAGGAAGAGCAATGCATTTCACAGAGCACTCCAACATTTGGAGTTGTTCAGATGAAGAACAAGAGCTAAAACTCCCCACAAAGTCAGTCACAAACTTCAGCTGTGCTCAGATTTGGGGGAAGATCCCTCAGAGGGCTGAGCTGGATGGTGCAGGGACGTGCAGGTGACAGGGATGCTTGTCCATGTGACAGTGAAACCCAAACACCACCCCAAGCTCCACTGGTGTTTTTCTTATGAAATCCAATCACCACCAACCCATGTTCCACTGGTTTTTTTTCCTTGTAAAACCCAAATCACCACCCCAAGTTCCACTGGTGCTTTTCATGTCAATCCCAAAGATCACCACCTCATATTCCACAGGTGTTTTTCATATAAATCCCAAGCACCACCATCCCAAGTTCCACTGGTGTTTTAATGTAAAACCCAAATATCACAACCCCAAGTTCCACTGGTATTTTAATGTAAAACCCAAGTATCACCACCCAAAGTTCCACTGGTGTTTTACTGTAAAACCCAAATATCACAACCCCAAGTTCCACCGGTGTTTTAATGTAAAACCCAAACACCACCCCAAATTCCACTGGTGTTTTTCCTGTAAATCCCAAACACCACCACAAATTCCACTGGAGTTTTTCCTGTAAATCACAAATATCACCACGCCAAATTCCACTGGAGTTTTTCCTGTAAACCCCAAACATCACTCCAAATTCCCCTGCTGTTTTTCCTGTAAATCCCAAACACCACCCCAAATTCCACTGGAGCTGTCCCAGGGAGCTCCAGCTCTCCCCAGTCAGCTGCTGCTATAGCTCCTATTACCAATTGTGCTTTTTCCCCACTCCTTGGTGGGCAGAGGGTCCCAAGCAGAACCATCCTGGGGGTTTGAGAGCTCTGTCAATACTTTCAGGGCCTTTTGCTCACAATCTATCAGTGATCCAATGCACAGCCAGGATTGTTCAGGCAACTCTCCCTGCTTTGCCAAGTGCTGTTTTAAACCAAGCACCCTCATTCACAGCTCAATTTTCTCCAGAGGAAATCAATTGTGACAATCAATTCCTCTTTACCACCCACAGGATTCCTCTCCAGTTGTGCCCTGTACACCTCACCCACCCCAGGCTGGATTTCAGGATTATTTCAGGCTAGATTTGAGGGTTTCAGGCTGGATTTTTGTTTGTCCCACAACACAGTGACACACAACACGCAGCGCCTCGAGACACAGGTGCACCCACTGAAACAACAACATCTTGTCTTTATTAGGAGTTCCCATGGTAATATAACACAGAGGTCTTCAGGAATAAAACACAAGACTTGGGGGTGGGATGGGGGGATGTTTTTGCCATTGAGACAATGGTCAAATACCAGTACTCCTCTTTGTCTACACACATGATCAGCTTTAGCACTTACAGCTCCTCCACTCATGGTTCACAATCACAAATCCAAGGGTTAAATCCAGCTAGTATTAAATCCTACTTTTTCTTTTATTATTTTTAGAGCTTCAAGTCACTGCGGTTAATTAATTAATTAAGTCATCAAGTCTTTTTTTTTTTAAGCATTTACATATGACATTCATTAAACAGACACAAAGCGGACGAGCTCTCACAGAAAAAACATGCTTACATAGCCTGCAAAAATCTTTTTTTTTGTGATTTTTTTTTCTTTCCTTTTAAAGAACAAATTAAAACTTAACAAGTTATCATGAGTCAGTGAAGGAAAAAAAAAGGAAGACTTAAGTGAATACTGAAGAGCCGCAAGTGTTTCGTAGAATTGAAACGGATCCACAATTCTTTTTTTTTTTCTCCCCAACTCGTTCAAATTGATTTTAACATACAGGTGACAAAGAAAAAAAAAAAAAAACTAAAAAATGAAAATAGCTGCAATATATATATTAAGTTCACGGATTACTTAACAAACAAAGTGCAAACTCTTTATGCAAAACTAAAAGACCCAGGAGTTGAACCTAAATGCAAAATGTGTGGAGGAATATGGCAAAGTTTTTGTTAACTTTCATGTTCAAAGGGGCCTAAAGAATTTAGGTGCTGCAGTTGGGAGGACTTGGGTGGCTAAGTAGCTTCCAGACACTTAAATACCAGCATTGATACTTCATAACAACAGATTTGGTACTTGTTTCTTGAAAGCCCTCATATATATATATGTTAATACATATATGGTTTTTTTTCCTAAAAGAACCTGTAAACACCTTTTAAGAAACTACAACTATGCAAAAACAAGGATGGAGGTGGCAAAGCACAAAGAGAAGAGGGAGCAGGAGTTGCAGCCAAGTGCAGGGCAGGCGGTGGAGGCAAGGCCATGGAAATAAAAGCTCTCTGTGCTAAGGCAAGTCCTTGGGACTGCTGAGCCCCCACTACAGCTCAGTGGGGTGCAGCTTTATCCTCCATGCCCCAAAAACAAGAATCCTCCAGAGCCAGCAGACCTTCACTCCCAGAGGTTCAACCCCCACACCCTGCTGGCTGCCCCAAAGCTGGGGCTCCCCAATTCCTTTAAGGAGCACTGATGGTGTCTCAAATGCCAGGCGTGTGAGGCTGCCTGGGGAGCAGCCAGGTCTTGCCATGGCTGTGTGCAGGATTCCTGCAGGGCTGGGCAGCTGTGACATTCTGTCCAAGACATTCTCAGCTGCTGGGGACCCAGCCAGCTCCCAGTTACAGCAGCTGGGCCTGCACTGGAATTGCCACAGGTGCTCAGCACACACTCCCAATTGCCTTTGGAGAGCTAAAGATAAGCCCTCAAAGCTTTAAATAACCTCTCCTTGATGGCCAGAGAGGGGGCTTCTGCTACAGAAACCTTTCAAGCAAAGTGTTGCGCTTTGCCCAAAGCTCCCTCCCTGTCCATATCCACCTGCAGGGACAGAAGGAAAACTACACACTCCTCCAGATACTCCATCCCAGCAGCTCCTCTGTTTGCACCTGATGGACTGAAGATCCTGTGGACCTGCTCCATGCCCTTACTGCAGCTACATGACAAGAAATGGCTGGGAAATGCTGGGAAGTACCAGGGTGGCAGTGGCAGTGACACTGGTGGGAGGCTGTGACTTGGATGAGGTTTGGGAAGAACAGGGAGATTCCCAGTTCTCAGATAAGGCTTTGTAAACACAATGATACAAACATATTAAAAACACACACACAAACATTTAAAAAACAAAAAAAAAGTTTCCTCAAGGACCTAATTTGCAGCAAAACACAGAAGAAAAAAGAAGCCAAGGAAAAACCAACTCAACAGAATGGAAGTCCCCAAGGAGTGTGGCTCACCCGGTGGCTGGGGTGATGTTCTCTGCCATTCCTACTGCTGGGTCCTGTTTCTCTCTCCTGGCAGCATCTAAGACCTAAGAGCTGGTGGTGGAGAATGGCCAAAGACAGGCTAGGACTCCTGTCCCTCTGTGCTTGCCTAGCTAATTCTGCTGCGACACAGAACCCTACAGAGTATCCAGTTTAAAACCCTTGAACTACTCTTCTACTTGACATTTAAAAAAAAAAAGCTTTTTTATACTTTTATTTCTTTCTTTTGTGTGTGTGTGTGTCTTAAAGGCAGCTCCCGGGAAATTCACTTTATCCTTCCTTTATTAAAAGAAAGATGCTGAATAGGACAGAGACCGCATATCTCAAACACCCTCTTTACATTTACTCTTTCATGTCAGAGGTGTCAAAACAGGGTTTATTTCTTTAAATGTGGAAGGGGCTGAAGGGGGGGAAGTGCGAGGGGTTGGTGAAGATGAGGAGGGAACCTGAGGGGACTGAAAGAGGTGCTTTGACTTCAGCCCCCCTCCCGACAATGGGTGCCCGCAGTAACTGTCACAGGCTCTAAAAGAATCCAAAAGGGTCTCCAGGTGCCCCAGTCCCCCCAGGTGTACCCGGTGGGCACGGCAGCTTCGTTCCTTAGCCCAAGCTGGTGATGTTGGCACGGCCGCCCGGCGGGGCCACGATGCGCTGGGTCGTGCGGCGTGGGATGTTGTCATCGATCTGTGCCCCTATGGGAGAGACAGCAGCAGTCACCAGCTGGGCCAGGCTTAAAATCTGTGTCTTAAGTTGCAATGCAGGATGTGACCAAAGTGTGGATTTTGTCACCAGCTGTTAAACCAGGTGGGCCAGTGATCCTGATCTTCACGGGAGATATCTCCTATTAATGGGTCAGCTGTTAAAAAGCAGGTGGGTCTATGTTCTTTATCCCTTCCAGGACCCATCCTCTGTGCAAGGAGATACCTCCTGTTAATGGGCCAGCTGTTAAACCAGCTAGGGCAGTGATCCTGATCTCTGTGGGATATCTCCTGTTAATGGACCAGCTGTTAAACCAGCTGGGCCAGTGATCTTTATCTTTCCACAGCCCATCCTCCCGCCAGGAGATCTCTCCTCTTCATGGCCATTCAGTCCCAGTGCAGGACTGATAAAATTCCATCGTCCCATGGGGAGATGCTCCAGCCAGGGGGAGGAGCCCAACATTTCTCACCAACATAAAAACTGAGATTTTGGGACACCAAGGGAGCCCTTTCTCCACTGCATCCCAGAGGAAAACCAGACCCTTCCACATCATCACTGGAGCTTCAGAGGGAAACTGCCCCTTGTTCAGGAGCACTGCTCCAACTGAAGCACATCTGTCACTGCAGGAGGATGCAGCCACCATTGAATGGCACTGCTGCCAACACCCTGACTGACTGACGGCTGTCAGCTTGGATTCTGACTCTGCCAGGGTTTGGCTTTGTTCTTTGGAATTCTGGATTTCTATTTTAATTTCCCTAGTAAAGAACTGTTATTCTTATTCCCATATCTTTGCCTCAGAGCCCCTTAATTTGAAAATTAAAATAATTTGGACGGAGGGGGTTTTACATTCTCCATTTCAAAGAGAGGCTCCTGCCTTTCTCAGCACGTCTTCCAAACCAGGACACTGTGGCACTTTGGTGCTGCCTTGATGGCTGGATTTGCTCTTAGAGGGCTTTTCCAGCCTAAATCATTCTGTGATTCTGTATTTGGAAGAAAAGCCTTCGCTGGCCCCCACTGCCTCATTAATTCTGCTGAAATATGTTCTGCATTCATAACATCTCTGCCCTGAGCACCTGAAGCACCCAGCCCTGCACAGATAAGAGTTGGATGAATGATTATTCCTTAGCCAGCCTTCCCTGCCCTTTCTATACTCTGCCCTTCTTACACTGGAACACCAACTGAGAAATCAAATCTTCCACATCCCACACCCACAGCTGGTCTCAGCTGACAAACTTCTGCTCAAGTTTGTGCCATCTTAAAAAAAAAAAAAAGAGATTTTCGCTATAGCCTCTTAAAACCAGAAAATTCCCACTTCTTAACACATTTGCAATGGACTTGAACTGAAGGAGGGCAGATGAGATATTGGGAGGAAATTCCTCCCTGTGAGGATGGGGAGGGGCTGGGATGGAATTCCCAGTGGAGTTGTAGCTGCTCCAGCCCTGGCAGTGTCCAAGGCCAGGCTGGACAGGTTTTGGAGCACCCTGGGACAGCGGGAGGTGCCCTGCCCATGGCAGGGAGTGACATAGATGGGCTTGAAGGTCTCTTCCCACTCAAACCGTTCCAGAATTCCACGATCTGTCCTCCTCAGACACCCAGCTGAGGACTGAGCCCAGGACACATTGGAGTGCTCAGCATTCATGTGACATTGTGAAAAACAGCAGGAATTTAGGACAGCCCTTCTTCCTCCCTTCAGGGAAAACCTCCCAGCTAAAACCCCCAGAGCCTCTCATTCCACCCCTACCCCAGAGAAAGAACTCAGAGCACGGGAGCACAAACCAGCCGTGATTTCAGTGCAATAAATCAGCAATAAATCATCCCCAAAACCACCTACCAGACAAGCTGAACCCAGACTGGTGCAGGTTCCTCACGGGGGGTGCCTGCTGTTTGGCAGGAGAGGTCTTGGCTGAGGATGCTGGTGTGACAGTTTTGGGTGTCACCGACACCTCGCACACGGGGCCATCGTAGAGACCTCGGGGCACCCCCCGCAGCTCAGCCAGCTGCAGGGAGAGAGGGAACACAGCCTTAAACCACAGCTTTAAAACAGCCTTAAAACACAGCTTTAAAACAGCCACAATAGCCTTAAAACACAGCTCTAAAATACAGCCACAACAGCCTTAAAACACAGCTTTAAAACAGCCAAAACAATCTTAAAACACACCCAACAACCTTAAAACACAGCCATAACACTGCCTTAAAATACAGTCACAACAGCCTCAAAACAGCCTTAAAAAATAGCCACACTGCCTTAAAACACAGCCACAACAGCCTTGAAATATAGCCACAAAAACCTTAAAATAGCCTTAAAACACAGCTTTAAAACAGCCACAACAGCCTTAAAACACAGCCACACTGCCTTAAAATAGTCACAACAGCCTTAAAACAGCTTTAAAACAGCCACAACACTGCCTTAAAACACAGTCTTGAAATACAACCACAACAGCCCTGAAACAGCCTTAAAACACAGCCACAACACTGCCTTAAAACAGACACACTGCCTTAAAACACCGCCACAACAGCCTTGAAATAGCCTTAAAACACAGCCTTAAAATACATCCACAACAGCCTTACAACCCAGTCACACTGCTTTAAAACACAGCCAGAACACAGCCACAACAGCCTCAAAACACAGCCAGAACACTGCATTAAAATACAGCCACAACAGCCTTAAAACACAGCTTTAAAACACAGCCAGAACAGAGCCCAACAGCTGCCCAGATGTGGCTCAGCCAGTGACACACATTTCAGGATTGGTTGTTGGTAAGAGGATTTGAAAGCACACAGCATCTCCTCCGTGCTTGTCCCTGGGGAGCTGCTGTCTCTATTTATTTTGAATCTATAGCCAGATTTTATCTATATTTCTGTACAATTTTTATCTGTATTATACCCATATCTATATCATATCTATTTCTATTTAATACCTAGTTCTATATCTATATCTGTATTATATCTATATCTGGTTTATCTGTATCTATATCTGTATTTATAGCTATGTTATCTATATCTCTGTAACATTTTTATCTGCATTATACCTGTATCTATGTCTATTTCTATTTAATATCTAGTTCTATATCTATATCTGCATTATATCTATATCTGGTTTATATCTATATCTCTGTAACCTTATAATCTGCATTATACCTACATCTATGTCTGTTTCTATTTAATACCTAGTTCTATATCTGTTTTATATCTATATCTGTGTTTTCTGTATCTGTATCTATATTATGTCTACATCTGTATCTATATGTCTATAACATTTTTATCTGCATTATACCTATATCTATTTCTATTTAATACCTAGTTCTATATCTATATCTGTATCAATGTCATCTATATGTATATCTGATTCCATATCTGTATTTGTATTGCCTCTATTTCTATTATTATTTCTATTCCTGTTTCTATTATTATTTCTATTTCTATTTCTATTTCTATTTCTACTTCTTTTATTATTTCTATTTCTATTACTATTTCTATTTCTATTTCTATTTTTCCTATTATTTCTACCTATCCACATCTGTACAAACCATGCCAGTGTCTCTGTCCAACCCAACCCCTTTTGCAGCAAACAAGGGAAATTTGCACTGTTTTCCTACAAGTCAAAACCAGCTCAGCACCTCGAGGGGCTCCGAGCCCATGGGTGCCCCCATCCTTGGGGTACTGACCTAGGAGCAGGCTTCATTCCTCTTTTTGTGCAGGACAAGATGCATTATTATTGTTATTATGTGACATGGAATGTGCTGTGGCTCCAGCCAGTCTGTCCCCTGCCCCAGAGGTGCTGTCCTTTAATGATCCCAACCCGCCTGCCACGGGATGAAAGGCTCCTGACAGGTCTCAAATGCACTTTATTACTCATCCCCAAAAAGCCAAGCAGGGCTGAGAGCAGCAGGGCAGCCCAGAGGAGCCAGCCCTGGAGCTGCAGATTGGGATAAATGAAATTATTCCAGCTGAGATGCTGCCCAATTGGATTTATAGGTCAGACATGTATTTCTGTGGGAGGACACAGCAGAAACCAGGGATCTGCTCTCCATGGGGCTGAATTATGCCAGGTTGTAATCCTGATAACTTGTAATTTC
Source organism: Sialia sialis (assembly GCA_009812075.1). Classification (NCBI taxonomy): domain Eukaryota; kingdom Metazoa; phylum Chordata; class Aves; order Passeriformes; family Turdidae; genus Sialia; species Sialia sialis. Next base: position 1,011,247 of record VRYO01001441.1, read on the forward strand.
TTTAAAAAAAAAAAAAAACAATCAAAGAAAGATGATTTGCAAGGAGTGGGAGGATCCCTCGTGACACAGCTCAGGAGTTGTCCAGGAGAGGGCAACTTCAAACAGCAAAATAATTTCTCCTCAGAAATTATTTCATCTATAAATAAACTTCTTCAATTCTCAGCAACTGAGTTCATCTCTCCTGTCAGGCAAATTCAGGCACAGCAAAAGACAAGCTCGGTTTTGAATGGGTGCATTTCACAGAATCACTTTCCAACTGTTTTAGCATCTTAAAAATAGAACATTGTCCCTTTTAAGCAGCCTGTAGGCTGTGCCTGTGACTCACCAGTCACCAGACAAGAGCACCTGATCAGATCTGGCAGAAGGGAAAGCAGCATTAACAGATCTGTGACAATAAATTACAATTCTAAATCGCTGCTGGGAGCTTTGATATTTAAATGCTAATGACAACTTCTCCTGGCACCTCTGGGACAGGAGAAATCTGAGGGTAGACTCATGGCCAAATTGAAGGGTTCCTGGACACATTTTTCTGTTGGGCTGTCTTCAGAGAGAGAAAAATAGAAGACAAAAACCAAAAAAAAAAAAAAAAAAAAAAAAAAAAAAAA
>VRYO01001441.1:1097160-1108579 GCA_009812075.1 Sialia sialis
GCAGACACCTGTCCTAACCAGGACACCTAGGGTCACCACAACAGAGACAAAGACGCTCAGGGTGCTTGAGCAGAATGGAGCAGCAGTGTGAAACCACAGGGAAATGAATGAACACTTCCCAGAGCCTGGCAGAGCACAGGAATGCAGCGAAGCAGGATGAGAAATTCCAGCAGTGACCTCCACCCTGAGCTATGGCAATAATGCAAGAGCAGATTTCAACCAGCAGCAAGGTGCACAGGAGGATTTTGTTCTTCCAGCTGCAAGATGAGGATGGTCCCACAAAGGGGACAAGGGACAAGGACCCTGCCCAGAGCTGGAAGAGCCAGGACTGCAGTTTGTATCTGAAATTCCACCATGCACTGTTTACACCTTGTCAGGTCACAAACTCATGTAGCACTGTTGAAATAAATGAGGAATTATTATTTTTGATAAGTAAAAGAGCAAGGAATGTTTCATTCCAAATTTTTTCATATGAAGTTTCTTCTACATCTGTAGTTAGATGCAGGTTACACACCAGAAGTAAAAGGCTGTGAGAAGATTGCAGTTTTTTCATTCAATCACTTAAAATGCACCTGAGAGTCAGAGGCTCCCTGATCTTCCACAGAAAGGAATTCCAGGATCCAGGGGCTGAAATTTAAACTCCAAAGCAAGGTGGAAGTTAATGGCTGGAACAGCTCAGTGTGTGAGTTCAGCACAACTCCACACACACAGAGTTCTGCAAAAATCTGTCCTTTTGTGACTAAAATTATACAGTTGAACACACTGCAACAACTTCAGCAGGTAGGAATATTCTATTTTTTTATAAACATTCCAGAATAAGGCATTTTCTGCCCTTAAAATTCACTGATTCGTCTTCAGACAACAAACAGCAAGTTACTCAAACTGCACCACTTAAAAATAAAAAAATCTCTAAACCAACTTCCCAGTCTTATCAGAGAAGTGTTAGGAAACAGTTTAAAATAGAAAAGAGCCTGTTTCCATCCTCTCAGCTCTCTGGCAGCAGCTCAGAAAGTGAAGTCATGTTGACTTCCCTTCCTGGAAAACACCCCTCGCTCTCCCCCTAATGTCAGCTCAGCTCCGGGCAGGGCACAAACAGGGAATTAATGAAGTGTAAATTGATTCAGCTTTCTGTTTTTCGTGGGGATGTTGTATCCAGCACCAGCTTTTTCAGGAGTATCTCCAGGTTTTTGGTTTGTTTTCAAAGTGCTGGGTGAATGACAGGGCATAGTTCAGGAATCCTGGTGAATTATTTTGGTTTTCAAGGCCCAAGCCACAAAGGAATCTTCACAAATGGCAAACCCGAGGCAAAGATCCAACAAACACCTGCAGGGAGTCAGGGCTTCACTTTCAGATGGAATTTTCACAGGTATGCACACACACAAAAGTGTAAATAATGCTTTTATAGTGAACTTTCCCATTAAACAATTCCATTTCTAAGCTTTTCAGATGTGAAGCCTGAACCCAGAGTAAGGAAGATTCAATATCCCAGCACTGAACTCAGGTCAAGGCAGAAGGAAACTTTCCCAAAATCTGATATTCCTGAATAAAAATTAAAAGAAACTTGAAGACAACTCCATCAAAATGTGATTTACACCAGAATAATCCCAGAGCAAAGGAACTGCTGCCTTCTGCAAGATCATCTTGGATTTATTCTTGCATTATAACTAAAAAGGGTTTGAAGCAATTCAAAAGTTTAGGCCCAAGTTTCACTGTGAGCCTCAGAAACTTTCTGAAAACAGAGTTTATAATTTCCTCTGGTAAAGAAAACCCCATTTACACAAAGCTCTGAATGCATTGATTAAAAATAGAGAAAATAAAATCTAAAATGGGGGGTCCCAGTCACAAGAATGGTGCCACTCCCACCTGGAATGAACAACTCTCCTCGTGATAAATGGAAATAAAATCATGACAAATAGAAATAACTCATGATAAAGAGAAATAACTCATGATAAATAGAAATAACTCCTGATAAATAGAAATAATTTGTGCTCTTGAACCAAGAACATGGAGGCAGATTAACAATTAGGGTTTATGTCCCTTACTCTTTAATCTGCAAATTAAACACAATTAGGAAACAGAAGAGAAATACAAGGAATACAACAGAGTGGACCAATCACACAAAATCTCAGCAATTCTACTTTACATTTCGTGATTTTCCTTTCAGAGTTTTCCAGGACAAGGTGCTGGAGGACTTGGAGAAGTCCCACAAGGCTAAGCAGGGGAAATATTTTTATTAAGTGCTTCAGGAAATGAAGCAGATAATCCCAGGTCACTAAAAAAAAAAAATAAAACAAAAACAAACCCAATCTTTCAAAAAAAAAAAAATTAATTATTCCAGTTTATAAAGAGCAGCTTCAATGTTTGTGTTACCCACAACCAAACAGTTCCATAAAAAAGCATTTCTGTAAAAAAAAGGGGGGGAAAAAAAGAGCAAAGGGAGGCGCAGCAGGAAGTGAATTTCACACAAGCGGTTTTGTGAGAGCTTTAATGGCACAAAATGTTGAGAAGCTACAACTCATACATGTAAACTGGAGAGAATGTTACAAAGTGCTAACTAATCGATGAAGAATGCATAATCACTTTGGCTCAGTTAACTCCAATAGTTCAACACGTGTCAATTTAAAAAAAAAAAAATAATAAATTGGAATTTCTACCGATCTTCAGCTTGCACTTTTGAAAACAGAAGCAAATCTGTATTTGTATCAGGTCAGCCTGCATCCTGAATGTGCGAGTTTATGCATTTTTTTTCTTGATCCTCTTTATAAATAGTCTAGGCCAGTTTTCACTGAATGTAAGAAAAATGAAGCCTACTTCTTTTTTTTTAATTTATTTTTTTTTTCAAAACTGTAAACAGGTATAAAGCTTTTTTTTTTTTTTTTTAAAACAACATTTATCTTAACAAAACTTCAACTCTCCATAATCGAAACCCCTTTTTTGAATGACACAACGCCCTGGAAGTTGCAGATTTCCCTGCAAAGCCTAGAACAGGGTCTCAGTAATTACTGCACTAACCACAGCCATTCCTCAGCTCTGGGTTTCACAGCTTTTACTCCAAATTTCATTATCAAACAAGCTTGCATTGCTCTCTATCAGATATTCTGAAATTCATTTAGAAAGGGGTAATTTTTCTCTTTTAAAAAATACTCCCTACTCAGTAAAAATCTCTTTCTCCACTACTCCCAATTCCATCCAAACCAAGGTGCTGTGTCAGAACTGCAAGTGGTGCAGCCTTTCACCGTGCCCTCAGCTCTGAGGGCTGGAAAAATGAAATATTTGATGCTCTCTGAACCTCCCTCCACCACATTCCCCAGCCCACCCCAGCTCTGGGTGAAACCCAACATCCAAACACCCAAACAAACCCCACTGTGGGCAGCTCAAGTGCCCCCGAGCACTCAGAAAGAAATAAAAAAAAAAGAAAAAAAAAAGCAGATTATTCAAAAGGATTTGTTTTTCACCCTGCAAGAATTCTCTGACAGCATTCAGGAGTAGAGAATGAAAATAAATACAGTTCAGCAGTGGATTCTTAACTTTTTTTTTCACTTCCTGGGAGCTAACTAAAGTTTTTGAACCCAAATCTCAGCTGGGATTCAGCTTCTATGCATCAACTGGTTCAAGCAATCACTGCTCTATCAAATAATCAACTTTATATAAAGTCTGATGTAAGCAAGCAATTATAGGTAGCTGTTTTCTCCAAATGGCTGACTGGATTTTCTTATTTTCTATGAGTCAGCCTACTAAAGTTTGTATTTAAATGAGATTTTTGCTAGTCTTAAAATTAGCATTGGTTCCCTAAATACTTAGTATTAAAGTCTATATCATATTTTTATATATATATTCATATATATATATTTATATATATATAAAAACAGTATTCTATCCTTCATGCTACATGTTCTGAAAAATCCAATAAAATCTATTTAAGGACACGAGCGTCCCCGATGCTTTGTAACAATTTGGTACTAAAGCTTCACATTTTGAAAAGAAGTGTCACTGAAGGAGGACAAGGCTTAATAATGTTCCCTAAGATCAAAGTTCAACAACATCAGGGAGAAATCTACCCTAGCATGAGACACCACAAGTGACTTTCAGCTTCCAAGTATCCCCAAAAAGGAGATTGTACAGTAAACAATGAGCGAGAGGAATATTGAAAATTCATCTGCAGAAGATATTTCAGAGCTTTGCCAACTTCTGAACTTTTCTGCACCTGCAATATTGTCCCCCTCAAGGGTGAGCCAAAAGCTTTTCCTGCTGGAACTGCTGGATCCTCGGAGCTGTAAATGGTTCCACAACAAACAGAAGATATTTCCTTTTACACAGAGCTTACCTACCCTACAGCTGTTGGGTTTTTCCTTAATTTAGAGCTACTTTGAAAAGGAAAATTCCACATTGAAAATTTTCCCTTTAGAAAAACAGGTAAAGAATAAAAAAAAAATAAAAAAAAAAAAAAAAGAAAGCTTCTTCACATGCAAACAATGCAATTTCTCTAATATTTCCTAGGTATCAGACAGGTTTTCCTACAAGGAATAAGGAGCTGACTTCATAGAAAAGACAAGATTACAACAATTACCTAGTATTAAAATATGCTGATGGATTTAGTTATCCTACTTTAAAATTTCTGCAGTCTTTGCCTCCTGCAATTCAAATGGTGTTTGTTTGCCAATCCAAGGGGCTGAGCAAATTCCCCCCAAGAGCTGATTTAAACTGGATCTTTATTGCCAGTGATTTCTTAGTTTATTCCACACCCAGCTTCTTTTTCTACAAAAGAAAAAAACTCTTTTCCACTCCAATCAGTAATTTTCTTCCAAAGAGACTCTTTTACCACCACCGTGCAGTCAACATTGGACCATGCACAACTGCAACTGAAGTCAGGTTGCACTAAGGAGGCAACAGCATCACTGATAAAATTAAACTTGCTGGTGGCATTTTGCATTGAGAGAAGCCCTTGCAACATAGAGACAAGTTGTAAACTCCATCCAGCAACTCTGCCATGTCTTGCAGGCCCAAGAGGCAGGGAAATGAGAGAGAGGGAAAAAAATGTGGATAGCCAAACACCTCAACAGAGTTCCAACACAATACTGAATTCCAGAGTTAGCAAAAACCTGGATATGGAAGGAAAGGGTGAAGTCAGGGTCATGCTTAGAATGGTCTCAAGTCAAATGTACTAAATGAGACAGGAACACCTTGGCAGGTGACGTGGGCTCCAGGTTTGCACTCCGTGGTTCAATAAGTGCTGGCTGAAGGTGTGGTCAGGCGTTTCCCAATGTAGATGCTGAAATGAAAACACAAGAGATGGGATTGCACGGGAATGCTGCCTGCTGTCCCACAGCCCCACACACCCTGCTCTGATCCCTCTCTCCGCTCTGAGATCCATCACAGACTCCACTGCTCTGCTAGAAAATCACAGGAATTTCACCACTGTAAGGCGCACCCTTTAGACTAAAATTTGGATCAAAACCCGGAAGTGCGCCTTATAATCCAGTGCGCCTTATATATGGAGAAAGTTCGAAAATTTGCCAACCTGGAAGTGCGAGCCCGCGGCAGCCCCGAGCTGAGCCCGCGTTTGAAGGCTGCACCGATCCGTGAAAAATGTTTGCAAATTGAGCACCTGCCAGTAAACCCCACGATCCCGTTACTAATTCATTACTTTGTTGCAAAAAACCCGTGTGCCTTATAATCCAGTGCACCTTATATATGGACAAAGTTCGGGAATTTGCCAACCCAGAAGCGAGAGCCCGCGGGAGCCGCAGAGCCGAGCGGGAGGGCCGGGGCCCACAGCACGGGGAGGGCGCCTGGGGCTGCGTTTGAAGGTTGCGCCGATCTGTGAAAAATGTTTGCAAATTGAGCAGCTGCCAGTAAACCTCACGATGGTGCCATTCCATTACTAATTCGTTACTTTGCTGCAAAAAAACAAGTGCGCCTTATAGTCCGGTGCGCCTTATAGCTGTGAAATTCCTGTAGTCCCAGTGAGGTTTTGCGTGAGTGTGGAAGGATCAGTGCTCTCAGTACTCACCCAAAGTGGGTTTTCCTCCAGGCTCAGGCTCATCTGAAAACCCCAAACCAAAAGCTTTTGTTTTGAGCACCTGGCACAGCAACACCCCCAGACAACTGGGGTCAAACAAATCAAGTGCTGCCTACAGAGAGTGAGCTTTAAAACTCTGAGCATTGAACATCTGTGCAAACACTGACCACAAGCAAGATTTAAATCACTGCAGAAATGCACAACTTTGCTGCAGTACAAATATCTCACAGCACACCCTCACTTATGCTATCCTGATTTATTTGATAGTTTACAAGAATTTAAATCCACAAAGCTAAACAAAACTATGCTTTGAGCCCAAATATCTCACAGTACACCCTCACTTATGCTATCCTGATTTATTTGATAGTTTACACGAATTTAAATCCACAAAGCTAAACAAAACTATGTTTTGAGCCCAAATATCTCACTGTACACCCTCACTTATTCTATCTAATTTATTTGATAGTTTACAAGAATTTAAACCCACAAAACCAAACACAAAGCTGAACAAAACCATGTTTTGAGTCCGTGCCTTTGCAGCATCCCAGAAGAACATAAGGTGGATAAACAGAACATAAGGATTTAGGCAAAGTCAGAGATTATGTGGGATTACACAGGTAATGCAAACACTGCTGAGCAGACACAGCTGATCTTGCAGGACACATCCAATATTTCATTTCCCTACCTACTCAAACCTGAATTTCAGCAACATCACAATGCAGCATTCAACTGAAAATTACAGTTTGTGCCACACACACCACCTCAACATCATTATTTGTACAGTGTCCTTCCATGCTGGTCAGCAAAAGTTATTTTTCATCTATTCTCGTTTTCCCCTTTATAACCTGAAGCATTTCAGTATAAGGCACATAATCAAATTGCACATGTTACAACTGCAAAGGTTACTCATCCATGCATACTCAATATAATTTGATTTATTCTAGAAATAAAGCACATTAAAGGCTGCAAAGTTTTAATTGCTGCAAAGTTTTCCTGCTTTTGTAGAAAAAGTTGGAGTGAGGGACAAAACTGATTATTTAAGAAAAAGCCCTTTTCAGCAGGACTGACATTCAAGCAAAGTGGAAAAGCAAAAGCTGGAGTGAGAATTAGGTTAATACTTACCCTAGTCCCAGAGCCAAAACATGAGATATGAACAGAGATGGAATGAAAACCTTAAGAAATTCTGCAGAGAAAATGCCACCTTTTTTCATTGCTCCACTTTTCCTCATACTTAGAGATACTGAACGTTTAGGATGTCTGAAATGGAATTCCCTGCAAGAAGAGGGGGAGGGAGGGAAAAAATTCAACAAGACTTTTTTTGTTTCTTTCCCTTTTCTTCTTCTTCTTTTTTTTTTTTTTCACACAAATGCACAGATCTCTGTAGGAACTTTTTTTTTTTTTTATAAAATACAAAGAGCTAGAGATCAAAGCCCAAGATCCCTTACACAGAGTAAGGAACCAAAGAAAATAAGAGGAGGGATTGTGGAGAGACCACTTACACGGACAGTATAGACACAAAGGGAGCAGGAGCTGCAGAGAGAGGTAGGTCCGAGAGAGGGAATTTCAGGATGTGATTTGTTAGCAAGAGGCCTCATTTTGTGTTCCAAACACAGATACAGAAGTCTGCCAGATTTAGACAGCATCCTCTATTTTAATAAAAATGCTTTGCATTCAAGGATCTCAAGGGTTCCCCTTCCGTGGATGAACATTACATATTTTACAGAGAGAGAAAAAAGGGGACAGAGAATTTAGGAGACTTGCTCAGCACTGTTCCATTCAAAAAGCCAAGCCTAAATCCCATCAATCCCAGCTGTAGGTCCCCAGCTCTCCCACTAACTCTCATTTTTGTCCAGAAACCTTGCAAGCAGCTTGCTGTGGCTTTGTATCACCTTCAAGTTGCCATTTTAATTGTCACACTTCATTGTTCTGACCTTTTTTAGCCTCCCCACACAGAAATCAATCTCTTCCTAAGGTGAATTTATTTTGATTGTGAGATGGTGACGAGCCTTCCCTTCATCTACTCATTAAAATAAATTCATATTCATTAAAAGCCCAGAGTTGAACTCACTTGGGAGGAATGTTTTCAGGCCTACTTGACCAGTCTGACACCCAGTCTGCACTTTTCTTCAAAACTTCCAATTCCTTCTCTCCTTCTACTGCCTCTTCTTCGGACTGAAACACACAGGGGACAAACCTTGTAACACTCAATTAGCTCCTCCTGAGCGTGGAAAATGGACAGTGACAACAGTGGTGACATGATAAGCACCGAATGGTGGCACCTGATAAACCAGGAAGCTGTTCTTGGACTGCTGATTATTTCAAAGAGATTGGATTTTGCCAGCAGAAGTCAGGAAACCACAAATTCTATTACTATATCCGGGATTTCCACATCATTGCAAGCTGTTTGTTTGGGTTTTTTTAACCAACAAAACCAAAGGATTATTTTAATCCTAAATGTAATGAACCAGAACTGTGCAAAGAAATATTTACAAATGGATGAAAACATTAGGTTGATGGCATTCCATTTAAAGCCCACAGAACATGATTAAAAGTAGGGAAAGTCAAATAAAAAGGTTTCAAAAGCAGTATTTTGACTTTTTAAAGGTGCTATTAGTCATTTAAAACTTATTTTACTTGCAACTAGTAGCTTCCACTGAGTGAATCCCAGATGCAGAAAGGCAAGCACTCACTCTAATTGTGTATAAAGATTTAACTTCACATCAATAAATGCAAATGTCAGAAAAGAAATAAATCAGGAACAGTGGAGAACACCACTGACTTTAGTATTAAAACATTACTAAGCATTAAATAACCTACTTAGTATTAAAACAATGTCCTGAGTGACTCGTTAAGATCAGATAAACCACTTACAACATGAAGTGATCACAGCAAACCCAGAGAAAATCAAAGAGAGTCACAAGTGAGATGCAGAGCTCAGCAGCACCTTCCTTCAGAGCCTTTTGGATCTCAGGGCAGAACTGCAACAGTCCCAGGGCTTTGACAAAATTAAATGCAAGGTTTCATCCTTCCAGGAATGCTTTTTATTTATGCTGCTCAAGACAGCAAATGGAAGAAAATGATGGAACTGAGAGTTCAGCATTATCTCCTCTCAGTTTTTGTGGAGATTACTCACAGTCATGTGAGTGTCTGCACAGCAATCACTGAACACCCTGAAATCTTGGGCAGAAATATCAACATTTCAAAGGCAGCTCTGACACCCAGTGCCAGGGGTTACACAGTGACACAACTGCTCACTCAAAAACCACTCATCTCTAAGTCAAATTTCAATTAATTCAGAATTTAAGTCTTTTGGCATCACAAAGAGCTTGTTCTACCCTTCAAGCCTAGATCAAATACCCACAACTTACAAATGGATAATGTAAAAGTTAAGGAAGCAAATACCTGAGAACTACTGTCTTTACTTGTGTGCATTTCCACATCAAAAGTTATCTGTCCATCGTCTTGAGGTGACGGGCTAAAGAAAAATTGATTTCATTATGTCATTTTGTCAACTAAAGAATCATTAATGCAGATAAATCTCAGCTGAATCATTTCCTCATGTACTTCAGGACATTATTCAGCAGTTACAGACTGCACCACCCTTCAGATCCCAAATTAACACATCTCCCCACCCCCCCATCTTTTCAGTTTTTTAACATTTATAATCCTACCTTGCTCGACAGTGTTGACAGCAAAAGTTCAGCTGCTACAGAAAAGATGCAAATCCCTTTGTTCTTGCAGAGAACCAGCATTGTGAATTACATGTGGTTTTGTATCATTACAAGTGCAAGTATCACACAGCAGCTATTCCAAACAAAAATCTTATCCTTGAGAAAAAAATGCTTTACCCATCCACAGGACAAAAAGAATAAACTGCAGGCAGAGTAGCCAACACTGCTTTACCTGTCACAGTGGGAACTACCTCTTGAGCTGCTCTGTCCTGACTCGTGCTGGGCATCCAGGAGGATTTTCTCCATGTCCCCATTGTGGATGGAGGAGGAGGAAGGGACGTGCTCCAGGCCCCCGTTCTTGCCATTGCCGTTGTCATTGCCGTTCCCGTTGCCGTTCATCTGCAGCTCCACCCAGGAACCTGTGGGGCAGCCACAGTCAGCCCAGGACAACACAGGGACACCCCAGGGACACACCATGGACACCCCACAGTGACCCCATGGACACACAGTGTCTTGGGTTACAGTACAGGATGTGATCAGAGGTTTCTGTTCTGTCACCATCTGCTGAGGGTGGGGCAGTGATCCTGATCTCTGTGGGATATCTCCTGCTAATGGAACATCCATTGAAACCAGCTGGGCCAGTGTTCTTTATTTCCAAAGGGGACATCTCCTGTTCATGGCCAGATTTTATAAACCAGCTGGGCCAGTGTTCTTTATCTTTTCACAGCCCATCCTTCCTGCAGGGAGTTCTCTTCTGCTCATGGCCATTGAGTCCCACTGTGGCACTGATAAAATTACTGCATCCCATGGGGAGATGCTCCAGCCAGGGGCAACTCATCAGGATAAAACCAGGGGTGTTGGGACACAAAGACAGCCCTTTCTCCACTGGACTCCAGAGGAAAACCAGACTTTTCCACATCATCACTGGATCTTCAGAGGGAAACTGCACCTTGTCCAGGAGCACTGCTCCAACTGAAGCACATGTGTCACTGCAGGAGGACTTTAGTCACCACTTAATGGGACTGCTACCAGCACTCTGCCTGACTGATGGGTGTCAGGTTGTATTCTGACTCTGGCAGTGTTTGGGGTTTGTTTCTTTACAGTATTGTATTTCTACTTCAATTTTCTTAGGAAAGTACTGTTATTCCTAACTCCTAACTCTTTGCCTGAGAGCCCCTTAATTTCAAAATGATAATAATTTGGAGGGAGGGGGTTTCCATTCTCCATTTCAAAGAGAGCTCCTGCTTTTCTCAGCAGACACCTGTCCTCCAAACCAGGACACCTAGGGATACCCCATGGACACCCCAGCACTGAACACACTTTCAGGTTATCAACTGCAGCCAGAGGGGAGCCCCAGTGTGCTGGGCTCAGATAACACCCACAGATGTGAGAGCTCATAAACACAGCAGGGACAGCAGGGTCAGCAGGGACAGCGCTCTCTTCACCAGCACAAACACCCCAAAAAGCTGTGCTGCTGCTCCCCAGCTCTGGAGCTGCTCAATAAAATGGCCCCTTTCTCCCCAGCTGTTAATTCTTTAATCAGCCACATCTCTCTCTGCAGTTTAGAGCTTCAATTGACTATGGATCACTCCATTACAGGTCATCCTGTTCTACTTTCCTTCCTCAAACAGAATTTTCATCCCTGTGCCCCCTACGACAAAACTTCCCCTGTGCAGCTTTTTCCTTTCCTTTCCTTTCCTTTCCTTTCCTTTCCTTTCCTTTCCTTTCC
>VRYO01001441.1:1214887-1227273 GCA_009812075.1 Sialia sialis
AGATAAGGATGGAGGTTCCCATCCCTGAATTGAGGTTCCCATCCCTGGACTGAGGTGCAGGATGGAGATTCCCATCCCTGTTGGTCCCACAGGCACTAAAACTCACTGCAGGCTTAGTAAGACTGGGCCTTACATCTTCCCTGTGTGTTTGTGTGTCCCTACCTCCCCACTTCCTCTCCCTAAAAAATGCAAAAGAACACACAGATGAATTTTCACTTTTAAGGATTTAACTTCAAATAAGTGCAGACTTCTGTTTCTTTTCCTTTTTTTCTTTCTTTTCTCTTTTTCTTCCTTTTCTCCTAATCTCAGCCATCTGAAAAGGGCTCTGTCCCCTACACCTCCCTTTTGGGGTGATCCCAAAACCCACTGGGTGGCCCAAGGACATTTCCTCGTGCTCAGAGGCAGAAGAGCAAGACTGGAGAATTAAATTCCCACTGACCCTGGGTTGTCCTTTTCACCTTAAGTGACTTCAGTCTGTGCCTCAGTTTCCCCTTTAATACAAAGCATTGGCCTGGTTATGGGAAGTGGTTTCAGATCCTGAGTAGGAGTTTTGGGGTTTATTTTTCACATCGCTGCCAGGAGGATTTTATGCAGAGTTGGATTGTCTCTGCTCTGCCTTGCTCTCTGTGATCCTGGTGAGTCTGCCTGGGCAAAATCAAAGCCTGGGCTCTGCTGTGGGGTGAAGCCAGGAGCCGTTCCCAGCTCCCAGTGCCCCCTCCAAGCCCCCAGCCCCACAATGATCTCTGCCCTTGTCCTAGGGAGTCCAAGTCCTTTGTTCACTGCTAAACCCTGCTCTCCTGCAAAGAGCTGCTGTTGTGCCATCTGTCTCTTTATGAATTTTTTAGTAGACTGGATGTTTGAGGGGAGTCAGCAACTCAGAGTGCACTATCCCAGCCCTTTGACAAGTGCTTCCCTTAGTGTCTGCTTGTTTTTATTTTCCCCTCTCTTTTAGGCAAAAAGAAAATTCTTTGCTAGTTTGCTGGCCAAAACATCTTGAAATCTTCGATGTGTGCAAACACTTAAAGCTTGTAAATGGTCTAAACTGGAGAGCAGTCTTATGTCACTTAATCTCTTTCATTTAATGTTGACAGACAACAGATTTTCCAGCAAGCTGGTGAGTCAGAAGAAGCTGAAATATCTTTTTGAGTGTGCTGGAAAAATGCAGAATAGATTGGTTGGGTCTGTGGAAGTTCTGGGCTCTGCTCCTCTCTCCCCGTGTTTTGTGGCCATTCACAGGGGCTGTGTTTAACTGCAAACCACAAATGTGATTTTCTGCTTTTCCCTGATAATACAGACACAGATTTGCTGGGAATTGATGTGTGGAAATACTCTGGTGATGTGCAAGAGCGTTGCTGTCACTGTGGAGATGCTTTGGGGGCAATCTGTGGAATTTCTCTCCCCCAGGACTGTTGGTTGTCGAACAGAGCAAGAAGTGAGATGGGTTTAAATCACTGATTCCAAGCACAGATTATTGGGGAATTAAACAGAGCTGGAACTTTATTTCCACCAGATTTTTGTGCTGTCACTGTGGACACCTCCAAACACACAGAACCTTTTGGGATGTATTTGTGGGAACACCCTCAATATTGATCACTTCAGTTCCTCTAAATCTCTAATTAGAATAATTAACTCAGTCCTGAACTAATTTAGTCCTTAGTCCTAATCTGAGAACTGCCAGGGAAACATGGCTGAGCCGAAGCAAGGGCTCATGATATCATTTAAAAATTAAAATCTAACCATTGCTAACACTGCAAGGAATATTTATATAATATTATATAAAATACTACTGCATGGAATACTTCTGTAATATTATATAAAATACTATTGCATGGAGTACTTCTATCATATTATATAAAATCCTACTGCATGGAAGCCTTAAGAAAATAAGTCAAACCAAGACAAGACGCAAAGGATTTTAGCAGCTCTGCATAAATCAGATGCTCTAGAGTGGCCTGGACACAAGCAGGGATGGATTCCAATTTTGTTGGATGAGTTTTGATAAAGACACTGATGGTGCTCGGGCTAAATCCTGCATGAGCAGAGCAAAGTTTACCATGGTGTAGGAGAATCCTGGTTTGTTTTTAAATTGAGGCACTTTTTTGCTGTAAATAGAGAGAATTTGGTCCAGTTTGTGCTCATAACCAGTGGGTGAGGAGGTTAAGGGGCTGCTGAGCTCAGAAGGACAGAGAGCAGAGTCAGGAGCCACTGGAATCAATGAGCTTGGTAGTAGTGGAAAGGGGAATGGAAAACAAGTTTCCCATGGACTGAAGCACCTCTGGGAATAGAAGCTGAGGATAAATTCACAGTGCAAACAGCACAGAAGAAATTCGGGGTATGTAGAGCAGCAGGGACATGGGATCTGCACAGCTCCACTGCCTGGCTCCAGCTGCACTCATCAATAAAAATGCCAATATTTCAGAGTATTTGCATCCTAATGAAAGCATCCTCTGTGCATTTATGACCTGAAATACTCTTCCTTCTCACTTCTGCACTCCCCTCAGCCTCTGTCTAGACCTGGTTTTATGGACTTGTCACTTCATCTGCCCTAAGCTTTTTAGTTCCTGCCTCTTGCTTTCCTTTTGAACCTTTTGTTTCTCTTCATCCCTTCCCCGGGTGTTTCTGTCACCATCTGTTTCTGGTGGGATCTCCCATATTTTCTGCCCTGTAAACATCCCAGGGTTTCAGCCTCTCTCAACTGATTGAAAAAGTTCTCCCAATTAATGTGGTCCTGCTTTTACATGGGGTATGAAATCTGCAACATCACCCCAAACCCCAAAGGGAAGAAAAGATTGAGGCTGAAAGTGCATAATGTGCATCTGAAGCTTAAATAATTATTAAAATCTTAAAGCTATTATATATTTTATATATTCTATAACATTTTCAAGCTATTAAAAGCTTATCTGATTTGCCCAAGATGATGTAGGAGACACTCTACACAGAAGTTTGTTATTAAAATGGCATTTCTTCAACCACTGCACATGAAGGAGTGGAACCCAAGTTTTGTATTTTCATTTTGTATTTTCTGCAGCTGTGACTCCCATTCCCACCTTCCTCCCTGTCTGGATCTTTAATGTGCTGCTGCCACCTAAACCATCCTTCTTTTTTCCTCATTATTTTCCTTTTCCTCCCCACCTCCTCTGTTCCTTTTCCTCAACCATCCTTCATTTTTCCTCATTATATTTCCTTTTCCTCCCCACCTCCTCTGCTCCTTTTCCTCCCAAATAAATGCTAATATCTCTGTGGGTGTCCCACTCAGAGCTCCACATTTGGTGGCTTTTCCTCCAAGTGGAGTCCACGGAGCTGTAAATTGTGTTGGATCAGTGAGCCCATAATGAGGCTTCTGAGTCCAAACAGTGCAACTCTGCTGGGATTTTATTGTTCATAAAGCTCCTTCCCTGGGGAGTGATAGAGCCATTAGGTGTGTGCTTGTTTAATATTTGGTCATGACAGGAAGCAATAATTTTCTAGCTTTTACTGGGGCTCCTGAGTTGTTTTTAAGCAGTCAGCTTATTTAGCCTCAGTGCTGTGAATCCAGCTCTGCCCTCCGCGAGTTTGTGCCTTCCTGCAAAGGCTGTTTCAGGAAAATACAGTAATTTCACAATTACAAGCCACACCTTTTTCATTGAAGAATCCAGCCTACCCCAGTGGTGCGGCTTATATTCAGGTGCGGCTTATCTATGGACAAATCCCAGTGAAATGCCAACCTGGAAGTGAGAGCCGCCGGGGAGGGCGCCTGGGGCTGCCTTTAAAGGCTTGGCTGGTCTATGAAAACTGTTTGCAAATTGAGCACCTGACACCAAACCCAGCTGGCAGTGATTCTGTTACTAATTTGTTACTTTGTTACACACTGATCCTCGCTTTAAAAAAAAAAAAAAAAAAAAAAGGTGCAGCTTATATTCAGGTGCGGCTTATATATGGACAAATCCTGTGGTCTGCCTGGCTACCTGGATGTGCAGCTTATAATCAGGTGCAGCTTATAATTGTGAAATTACTGTAAAATCAAATCAAGTGGCAACTGATTGTCCTGTGGTGGCTTTTCTTTGTCCTTGTCAGTGGCTGTCACTGACAGGAGTTGACACAAGGCTGGTTTCACCAGAACATGGCATTTCTCACTCTGAATGAGATTTTTTTTTTTATTTATTCCAGCAGAGAGCAACCACCAAATCTCCCTTTGCATGGTGTGTTATGGGTTTGGATATTTATCTTGTGCAAACCCAGGATTTAATTTCAGCGGAAGCAGCAGGAAGGTTGTATTCAAGTATTCCAGAAGTGCTTTTATATTTATATAAACAAAAAAAAAAAAGATGAGCCTGTAGGAAGCTGCTCCTCTTACTGTGCTTCCCTTGCATTCCCAATGCTTCCCTCAGAAAACCAGGAAATTTTCTCCATGGAAAGTGTGAGGAATTCTGCACATTCTGTGTTATTGCACCACCAGGCTGCTTTTCACCTGATTATTGCAGCTCTCTGCTTAGGTCTCTTCCTTTGCTCCAGGGGAAACATTTTCCACCTCCTCATTCCCCCCCGGGCCCTTGTCTTGGATCTCTGCAGCTCTTGGGGACAGGTTTGGATCAGAAAAAGAAAAAATAATTGGCTGGTTCTGCATCCCAGAGGGCACAGAAACACCAGGTGGGTTTGCATGAACCAGGAACGCACAGGTTCATTTTCCAAACCAAACCAGGGAGATCCTGGAGTGTTTGGGGAAGAGGGAAAGGAATTCCAGAGGTGCTCAAAGCAGCTGAAAACAGGACACAACACACCCATGAAACCAGCTCACGGCATCAAGGAGTTAAAGCTGAGTGCTGATGTCTTACAGATCATATTTCATTAATTTTTAAGAGGTGTGCTTAGGTTTTCTTACCATAAAAAAGTTATTTTAAGTGTATCCTGGTTCAGCAAAGCAATTAACACTTTGTATTAACTAGCATGAGCATCAAGAAAGGTAAATGTAAATGGCTTAAATGAAGTAAATCCTGAAAAGTGAAGCTGCAAAGATTGATATTTGGGCTCCTGCTTTCTTTCACAGTCACAAACTTTCTGTAAGAAAAATTCAACTCTTGAAGTTGCCTTTTTTTAAAAGGTGGAACTCGAGGTTCTGGTGACTGTCAAGCACCAGGTGCAGTTTTGGGTGGCTGGTGAAGCTCAGCTCTGCCTCCTCCTGCTCCCATTGACCTTCAGCTTTTACTGTGGAACTCATCTTGGAATTTATGGCTGCTAGAAAGTTCCCTGGGGCTTCAAGTTTGCATGTGCTAGATTATAAAATTATAATCTGGATTAGGAGTGCTTAAATAGAAATTTTAAATTGGATTAGGAGTGTTAGAGCCTGGTTTTCCAAATCTCTGCTCTTTGGAAGAAAAGCGACCACAACTTTTGAACCCCTGCCAGCGCAAATCCTTCCCCTCGATGACAAAACCTCTGCTCACTCCAAATTCCTCAGTAAAGAGGGGAGAAAAATCTGCCCAGTGTTGTGTCAGCATCACTTGGTGACACAGAACCTCAAAAAACCCCCCCCATCCTCTGGGATCTCTTGGTTCAAAATGTTGTTTTTTTTTTTTTTTTTCCTCTTTATCTGAAACATTTCCCAGCATTCCTTCAGGGACATCTGGTTCTCTCATTTTCCAGTTTAACTTTGGTGCCTTCAGAAAGTGTCACTGTCACTTCTTGCCCTTCAGTCCTGCCCAGTGATTTCCCAAAAATGTAAAAACCCTTCAGAAACAGAGACTCAAACCATTTCTGGGATGGGAATGTGAGTGTGCACCCCTTTGCTTTTATTTTTACAGAGAAATAAATATATTTTATATATACCTGCAATATCAATTATATATAAAAATATATATAATAAATATACCTTATAAAATACAAACATAATATATTTAAAATAACATACCTTATATATTATTTGTCATTATATATTAAATAACCATTTAAATATTTTTGGTAGTTTCTTGAAAATTGTCTTCTAGAATTCTTAATTTTTTTTTTCTTTTTGCATAACTGGCAAAACATTTCAGTAGGTTTTGTCACTTGTTGAAACTCTTTGAAAGCAAGAAGTTTTTCTTTATAAAACCTGGTTCTGTACTCAGCATGCCCACGCAGAATTCTATTTGTTTCACCAAGAGAAAATAATCTCAGATTAAAACAAAATCCTTCATGAAAATTATTCCACTTTCTGCCCCGAATAATCCCTGCCAACGATGGGGTCTCTTGTTTCCAGACTAATTGATGTCATTTGATCTGATCTGTTTGCTGGCCACTGAGTGGCAACTGAAACACGAGATGGGTTTTGAAGGGTCTGTGTGAAAAAAATTTACAGCCAGGGTGGTGTCCCTGCAGGAGTCCTGGCTGGGGAGGGAATTCCTGGCGTGGGCAGACACAAAAAAATAAAAAAACTCCTTTTGAGTCCAGTTCTGCTCGGGCCAGGCCGAATTCCCCCAAATATTGGCTGTAAATGGCAGTGACCCCATGGCAGATGGGACAGCTGAGGGTTCTCCTGCGCTCAGGATTCTGTGGGGTCAGGGGTTCTGTGGGATCAGGGATTTTCTGGGATCATTCTGTGGGATCAGTCATTCTGTGGGATCAGGGATTCTGTGGAATGAGGGATTCTGTGGGATCAATCACTCTGTGGTATCAGTCATTCTGTGGGGTCAGGGGTTCTGTGGGATCAGGGATTTTCTGGGATCATTCTGTGGGATCAGTCATTCTGTGGGAGCGGTGATTCTGTGGGAGCGGTGATTCTGTGGGATCAGGGATTCTGTGAGATCAGGGATTCTGTGGGTTCATTCTATAGGATAAGGGATTCTGTGGGACCAGGAGTTCAGTGGGATCAGGGATTTTGTGGAATGAGGGATTCTGCAGGATCAGGGGTTCTGTGGGATCAGTCATTCTGTGAGATCAGGGATTTTGTGGGACCAGAGGTTCTGTGGGACCAGTGATTTTATGGGATCAGGAGTTCTGTGGGACCAGTGATTCTGTAGGGTCAGTGATTCTGTGGGATCAGGGGTTTTGTGGGATCTGGGTTCTGTGGTATCAATCATTCTGTGGGATCAATCTGTGGGATCAGTGGTTCTGTGGGATCAGGGATTTTGTGGGGTCGGTCATTCTGTGGGATCAGTCATTATGTGGCACCAGGGATTCTGTGGGATCTGGGATTCTGTGGGATCATTCTCTGGGGTCAGGGATTCTGTGGGATCAGGGATTCTGTGGGATCATTCTATGGGATAATTCTGTGAGATCAGAGATTCTTTGGGATCAGTGATTCTGTGGGATCAGGGATTCTGTGGGATCATTCTATGGGATAATTCTGTGGGATCAGAGATTCTTTGGGATCAGTGATTCTGTGGGATCATTCTGTGGGATCCCTCTGCTGGATCAGTCATTCTCTATCACCCCAATAATCCCCATGGCAAACTTCCCCTCATCTCACGATATAAAAATCCTCTTCCCTCACCCCACTGCCACTCTCCCCTTTTCCTCTGCCCCATCCCTGTCCCCCAGCCCCGTTTTCTCCAGGAGTTCCCCATTGTTTGGCCAGGCCACCCCTCCCAAAGCAGAGGTCACACCAGCACGACCTCCTCGCTGCTACCAGGAGCCTGCTAAATAATTCACGTGGCCAACCTGATTTCGGGGTCCACATTTGTTTTTTCCACTCTCCTAATCAAGATGCTCATTTAATTCTATTCCAGCACCTGTTCAGCAATTAACACCCTACAATTTGCATCTTACCCTGACATTTGCTATCTTTCCAATTAGTTTTTATATCAGTATAATTAGGTAGGGTTATTACAGTGCATCAAGCAGGGTCGAGGATATTCCCAAGCCTTTAAGCTCTTTCCCAGATTTGTTTAGGGAAGCCACTAAGGGTAAATGGTTGATTAGGATCACTGTTTTTCTTCTTCATTCAGATCAGGCGAAAACTGTTTCCCCATGTGGCCCATGAAAGATCAGGGAAATATGTCAGTCTGTAAGAACTAATATGATGTAGTTCGTGACTTTTTGGGTGAATTTACAGGGGATTAGTGGCAAGGGTCAGGCTGTGCAGCCCCTCCAGCAGCATCCACCAGGAGCCTTCATTGTGATCCTGCTTTATTTTAAGCTGAGCAACTTGCAACAATGATTTTAATTTTTAAAATCAATTTTATTTTTTTTTTTTGACATGTGGATGGGTGAAAAATTCAAATTAGAGGGTGACCTGACCATATTGAACACTCAGCTTAATTGGTAAAGACTCTGGGAGTGAAATGACTACTCCTAACACCTTTTAATTTAAATTTCACAGAAGGAAGGGCTTGCTGTTCAGCTGTGATTTGGGCTGTGGGCTCCTGGACTCAAAAATGGTCCTGTAGTCAATGTGACAGCACAGTGGAACTTCCTAAAATTGCCAAAATCTGGCTGATCCCCCCTCAATAGGAGGACGAGTGGAGTACATGGAGCTGGGAGTCGAGCAGGGCAGATCTGTGGTGTAGATCAAAGGGGAGAGGATTTATTTCTCACCTCACACCACCCAGCTCTGCATGTTCTCCTTTCCTTAAGGCTCAGTTTG
The DNA here is from genome assembly GCA_009812075.1 of Sialia sialis. Lineage (NCBI taxonomy): Eukaryota > Metazoa > Chordata > Aves > Passeriformes > Turdidae > Sialia > Sialia sialis. The sequence continues at coordinate 1,223,424 of VRYO01001441.1, forward strand.
GAAACATCTCCCCGTGGCCCCAAATTCCCCTGCAAGTCTGGAGCTGCGCACAAAGGCTGGGATTACCAAGATTGCAGTGGAGGGTGGGATTGCAGGAAGATTCACATCATGTGGGGAGAGCGAAGAGCTGGATGAAAACCCCAAAACTGCCACACTTCATGGCTGAATCTCACAACTATAAGGCACACTGGACTATAAGGCACACTGGACTATAAGGCGCACCTTTTTTTTTTTCAGCAAGGATCCGCGCACAACAAAGTAACAAATTAGTAATGGAATGGTGCGATTGCGGTGTTTACTGGCAGCTGCGCAATTTGCAAACATTTTTCATGGATCGGTTCAGCCTTCAAACGCAGCCCCAGGTGCCCTCCCCATGCTGTGGGCCCCGGCACTCCCACCCACCCCCGGTACTTGCAGCTTGCACTTCCGGGTTGGCAAATTTCCCAACTTTGTCCATATATAAGGCGCACCGGATTATAAGGCTCACTTCTGGGTTTTGATCCAAATTTTAGTCAAAATGGTGCGCCTTATGTGTGAAATTACTGTACTCTGAGCTTTTCTGCAGTGCACCTTAATGATGCTCTGCAGGCCTTGGAGGGACCTGAGGGACCCCAAAGGAGGGCTCAGCCCAAATTTCCCAGCCTGGAAAAGGTGAGAGGAGCTGAGCTCTCCTGGAACAGGAAGTTCTGATGTTTGCAAGTACACAATAGATTCACCCTTGGCCAAGGAAATGAGATTTACTGCAATGAGCTTCATCTCTCTCTGTTCTGTTGGGGTTTTTAAAATCTCCTGTTGCCTTTTATTGGTATCTGAAGAGGCTTAGAGAAATAGCAGGGTGAAATATCCTGAGGAATTGGGGCAGCAAGGGAGAAGTGAGAGGTTGTTTCATGGGGTGGGAGGAAGGGTTGGATGTAAAAAAGGCAAAGCAGGACACAGAGAGAACAGAATTCACTCTGCCAGTGCACAGAACCAGTTTTGCTTCTTGCTCATCTCCCTCAGTCTGTGAGAGCAGAATCTGATCTAAAAACCCAAAGTATTCCTGTTTATTGCTTGGAACTTTGGATCAGACTGCATTGATAGAAATTATCTCCTCAAATTATTAAAGCTGAAAAGGAGAGCAATAAAAAAAAAATGAGACAAATTTTTGTGAGGGTCAAAATTCCACTTGGGAAGAGCAGAATCAGCCCCATCAGATTTCAGAGCTCCTGCTGTGAGCAGGAAAAGCAGCTGCTTACCTGTGCTGACAGGAGCTGTGGGGTGTCCTGTGCCAGGGTTTTGTCTCAGCCAGGAGCTTTGTTCTTGGGCTGAGCTGGCTGGGTGAGAATGGTCCCTTCATACACCAAGTCCTGCATGTGAATGGATGTAAATGTGAGAAATGGGGAGAAACAATTTGGATAAATCTGATTAAAAAGGAGGAAGAGTCTATATTGAGGAGACTTTTAATGAGATGTTCCAAGCTCTTCTAAGCTTAGCTTATCTAAGCTAAATACTGAGCAGCAGAAGTTTTTCCTGATGTTCACCCCTGTATTTCCTGTTAAAATCTGGAGCCTCATGTAGTGGGTGGAGGAGAAAATCACCAAACAATTCTGTTTAACACAACCATGCCTGTGTTGTGCTGGATGGTGTCAGCGTTTCAATCTCACACTTCATCCTTTCCCCTCGGTAGATTCCACCTCAGAATGGAAATGCACTTTGTCATTGATGAGTAAATGGGTAACACAGAGCTGCTTACTGTGGGCCAGCAAGACTTTATAACATCCATCATTAAAGGGTTCTAAAAGGCTACAGAAACTCCTGATGGAGTGGCAGGAGGTCTTCCCATAGTGACACCAGGACAGGTGCTGGTGACAGCACTGAATAATGAATTTTACCATTGCTGCTGGCAGACTGCTTCTTCACCTGCAGCTGGAAACTTTCTCTGAAGCTCACCTGTTTATCACCATGGTTTTAGACTTCAAAAATGGAATCTTTAGCTCCCTCATCACTATTTAGACCAGATCTGCCATGCTGCCTAGCAGTTTATAACATAATTAAAATCTAAATCTAATGGCTGGCTTGGAAAAATCAGCCTGAAGGCATCAGTTGATGTTATAGAAATTGCTGCCTCTTAAGAACTTAAAAAAAATGAAGCACTCTCCAGCCTGTTGCTTTTGAATTTTAGGATTCTGTTCTAGATCATTATATCCATAATGATACTGTATATCTATATCTATATCTATATCTATATCTATATCTATATCTATATCTATATATCTTATCTATATCTTTATCTATATCTTTATCTATATATTTATATATAGCTTTATTTATCTATTATCTATATCTAATCTATATCTATATTGATAATATATCTATATCTAATGTATATATATATATATATAGATATCTATCTATAATGTGTATAGCATGAGTGATCTTGTTCCAGCTCAGAGAATGAGATCCAAAGAGAAAATTTAACCTGCAGTGTCCAGGACGTGTTTGTGGTGTCTTTGTGTGAGTCCTCCAGTTTTGGGTGGCTTTGTGCGAGGAATCAGAGTTATAAAAGTTGGGTCTTTTCCATGTGGATTAGGTCACCCCATGCACTCCTTGCTCAAGAATCTCTTGGTGTATTTTATTAATTAATCTCCTGGAACTTGGAGAGTTCTTTCCTGAAGGCAGCTCGGTGTTTTTGGGAATTTTATCCACAGGGATGGGTCAGACCCTTGGTGTGCTGCACCCAGCAATGGGAGCAGAAGGAGCTCAATGAAATAAAATAAATAATCACATTAATGATGTTTGCTGAGTCTCCCATGCCATGCACCAGTCACTGTAATTGCTTCAGAGCTTTGTGTGAAAGCCAGCAGGCTGATGGAGCAATAGAAACAAAATTATTCCCTTCCCTTTACCCCAAACAAGAATACAGCCATTAATAAGGGCTCTTTGTTTCCTAAAAATCTAAAAATAGCAGCGTGATGTGTGAGCAGGAAGGTTTGTGTGTGCAATCAGTTCTGCCTGCACTGCCAATTCCCTCTGTTTTGGGGATCTTCCAGGGCTTTTGCGGTTGTGTTCATAAAAATGAAATTTCTCTTCATGAACATCTGAATATTTGTGTTTGGGAACCAGCAGTGATCAGTTTGGAGCTGTTTTTCCAACCCCAGATTTATCAACACCTTATTAAACGATGCAAAACTCTGCAAATCCCTTTTTAATCTTTAAAAGCAACTTCGGGGGGAACAAAAACAAGAAAGGATTACGTGTTCAAAGTTGAAAGGAAAGTTTAAAATAAGACGGGAATCCCACCCCCGGGGTTTAGGTGCCTTCAGCAGGGTGTTCGACTTCTCAATTTTCCTCCTGTAAATCTCCTCGGGTGAGCTGCCAGCTACAGAAGGAGGCCGCTGCTGTTTGGAAATAAATAAATTTGTAGGATGAAAGGTCACGCAAAATATTTGGGAATTCTGCAGCTGGCACCGGGAGCGACTGCCTGGATCCCCTGCTCAAGGTGTTGCTGTGTTATTTTGGGGGAGAAAATTAATTTTTTTATTTTGGTGTTGTTTAGAGGGGAAGGGAGAGGGAAGGGAGAACCCAGTGAGTGTTTTGCAGCTGGGAGCAGGGTCAGGGAGGGGAAAAAAAAAAAAAAATTTAAAAAGTCAGCAGGCATTTTAACACCTTCCCTGCTAAGCAGGAGGCTGCGCTGAATTCCAGCAGGGATGCTCCCGCGGCAGCCGCAGCCACTAGGGAGCTGTCTTTAGCTCAGATTTCACTCAGCCCCTCGCGCCAGCAACTGCAGGCACTCCTGGGCTTTTTCTTCAAGAATTTGTCAGGCTGGGAGGGATTTATAGAGCTATGGTTTGATGATAATAAAAATAAAATA
>VRYO01001441.1:1238004-1250382 GCA_009812075.1 Sialia sialis
TTTAACTAAAATCCTAATTTCTTTAAGATTAGTGTTTCAGACCTCTGCTAAACCCTATTTTATTTCTATTTTATGAAGGAAATACCTTGTGGCATTACAAGGTGGTTTGTTTTGGAAGGGGAGTTGTTTGCCCTGGTGTTCTCAGGGCACATCCTGGTTTGGGCACTGGGACATCCCATTCTGCCCCTGATTCCTGAGGAGATTCTTCACCAACATTTGTCCTCTGTGCTGTCACCTGTACAAGGCCATAATTCCTGCTGGATATTTTCCTCCCATCTTATTTTCTCTAAAACTTGTGATGGAAGGTGTTGTGTGCTGGGCTGGGATTGGGAAGAGAATTAAAATATTTTTTTCTTTGTTTTCTGCTCTTGGTGGCTTTGGCTTCCACCAGCCTAAGCCGAAGGTGGACAGAAATGTGGGGACAGGCCAGACCTGGAGCTGCTCCTTGCTGAGGTCTGGGCCAAACATCTGCTGGGTTGTGCCTAAGACAGGACTTCCATTGCTTTAATTTTTTATTTATTTCTTTTTAAAGGTGCTCATTCAGCTTTTTAGCTAACACCTCTCATTGAGGCTTGAACTGGAGATGCTTTTAGAAGATTAAAAAAATATATTAAATGAATGAAATGTGAGTTTTTGAGCTTTGTTCTGTCTAATAATCCAGAGTTTGCTTTTTTGCCTGGAACAAAACCTACACAGAGGTTGCTGTTTTGGGAGGCAATCAAAAAAACCAAAACATGGCAGATGTTGCATTTATTGCCTGCCCCACCCAAAATAACAGCCCATAATATTAGAATCTTGATAATAATCCAGTTCCTACTGGAATTTGGATTTTCCTGACTGATCAGAGCAGCTGTTTAAAGAAAAAAAAACATAAACGAAATGTTAATTTTTCAGCTTTGTTCTGTCTAATAATCCAGAGTTTGCTTTTTTGCCTGGAATAAAACCGACACAGAGGTTGCTGTGGTTTGGAGATGAGTGATGAGCCTTGAACATCTGAGCCCTGATGTCCCTCTGAGGGGCCAGGAGCAGCTTTTGGAGATGCTCCTCTGCCCTGCCCTATTTATTTGTGAGACTTTGGGAGGTTTGTGGTGCTCGGGGAGGAGGGGCCGGCAGGACCTGGGGCACCATCAGAGGTGTCAGAGGTCGCTGATCCCAGAATTGCCACACTTGACCCATTTCCCTGCCCCAGCAGAGGAATCCCAGGGGTCTGGAGCTGCATCCCCTGGGGTGGATAATTCCTGTTTATAGCCCTGCTCTCCAACAAGCTCTACGGCACCTCGGGGAGCCATTGGGGGAAGAATGCTGATTCCCTTTATGAATTTTTGATGGGGAAGGAGGAGCGAGGCAGGCCACAGGGGGAACTGGTGAAATGTTAATATTTTCTTCTTTTTTAGCAGTGCTGTGAACATCCCCTCTGATTATGTTTGCTAGGATAAACTTCCCTGACTGTCCCTTCTCTTCAATTCCTCCCCTTCCTGCCTGCAAAGCAAGGAACAAGAGCCAGGAGCTCTCCCATCCATTCCAAACTTCATCAATGACAGAATTTTCAGCTGCTATCCTCCTCCAAAAAATCAAGATGCTCGGCAGGCAGGATATTTTCCTTGAATGTGCTGTAAATGAGGCTCCTTTGTTCAGCTGGATTTTTGGTGGTCCACGGGGGTGGCACCCCAGGGACTGGGAGTGTCTGAGTGGGTTTCAGTGCCGAGGAGGAAATGAAGCTTTGCTTTTATTAGAGTGGATGAATGCACATTACTCAGCTGCGAGTTTTCTCCTTCCCCTCATCAACACAAACAAATGTTCACCCCTGCCTTTTTTTGCAGGTGAAATGTTCCCCCAGTGTGACCCCAAGCACAGCTTTAATCACATAGAGGGTCTTGGGGGGGTTTTGTGAGGTGGTTTTGGGTGTTTCTTAGTTTTTTTGTGGTTTTTTTTTTTTTTTCTGATTTGTGATTTAAACAAAGCTCTGCAGAAGTAAATCTGATTTTCTCTGCTGGTTTTGGTTTTGTTTTTTTGCTGATCTGATTTGCCTTTCTCTGTTGATTTTAGTTTTGGTTTTTGCTGATCTGATTTGCCTTTCTCTGCTGGTTTTGGTTTTGGTTTTTGCTGATCTGATTTGCCTTTCTCTGCTGGTTTTGGTTTTTGTTTTTGCTGTTCTGATTTGCCTTTCTCTGCTGGTTTTGGTTTCATATTTAATGCTAAGTTTCTTTGGCTTAGAGTGATTCAAGGTCCACGTTGTAACAAAGAGGAACCAGGGATGATCAATTTTTGTACCATCAGACAAGGGTTGAACGGGGCACATGGGTCCAAAGTTTCACTGGTAAGAGACAGAGTTGGATGGAAAATGATGACAGAAATGATCAGATGGTGATTTTGGGGGGAAGAATATCTGTGATTTTTAGAAGAAAAATCAAAAAGGAGGTTTGACATGATTCTCCAGAGGGGCAGAGAGTGGATGAAATAAATTCTGTATCCCTGATTCTGTGTCTGAAGGACCAGAACACATTTCCCTCTCCCCTCTGGATCACACAAAACTCTCCATGGTAGAATTCAAATGTTACATCAAATAAAAAGGAAAAAGAAATCCTCTCCTCCCCATTGGGAGCTGGCTGCTCATTCTGGTTTAATTTCTGTTCTGTTTTTTCTCACATTCTGCCTCTTCCTACCCTGAATGAGGATTTTGTGTGTGCTTGAGAGCCCTGTTTCTGTCCCCAGAACCTTTTCCCACTTTCTTCTTCCTTTGATGAGCATCAGAGCTGCCCTCCCTGAGCTGAGATGTAAAATGATGTCACAGAGCTCTCTGCCTTTGGTGTGATGAGTTCAGCCTCCTTCCCTGCTCTGATCAGTCAGGAAACTCCAAATTCCAGCAGGACATTGAGATTATTATTGAGATTTTGATATTATGGGCTGTTATTTTGGGGTGGGGCAGGCAATAAATTCAACATCTGCCATGTTTTGTTTTTCCTATTGATTGACTCCCAAAAAAAATGTGAAAGCAGAGACAATTCCCAACATAGCTTCGATGCTGGGAGACTGAAAACTTGAGTTTAGCTTTCCTGGGGATCCATCCAGGGCCTGGATTTTGGGGATTTTGATCTGTTAGATCACAAAAATGGGAGTCAGAGCTGTCAGTGTCCTTCCCTGTTCCAAGGGATGGAGATTATCTGGGAGTGGATGAAGAAAATCAGAGAATACAGAAGATCTGCTCTGCTGGTGACTTCAGAGGAGTCAAAAAAAAAGAGGGAGAAAAAAAAAGAGGGAGAAAAAAGGGGTCTGGATCTTTGCCTTGGATTTCCCCATCTGTTCAATAAAGATTAAAATACTTTCTCTGCCTCCCATCAGGGTGCAAAACTCCATGGATTAGTTTGGCTGCTTTTTGGTGGCACCTGTTAGGTGCTGGATTTTCCAGCCTGGTGGATGCTGTGCTCCCTTCTGTGAAATTTTTATCCTTGTTGCTTTTTGCAAAGTCAGGGGAATTATTTCTGAGTTCATTTTCTCTTCTCAGACCGCTCCTCCACAATCTCACTTAATTTTGATGTTTCCCTTCTCTAAACAAATCCTCAGCTATTTCTTCTTTGTTGTGTTTCTCCATTTCCCTTCATGGCCAAGGCTTTGCAGCAGCCTTGCAAGGTAAATTTCACTTCTATTGTAATAATGGTGTCAGATTCTTTTCCGGAAAGCTTTAGTGCTCCATTATTTTCAAGAATTGAAGGCTCAAGGTGAATCTTAATTTCATCATCCCTTTTTGCTGCACCAGGACCCATTTTTTGCGTCTTCCCTCTCGTTGTCCATTCCAAACTTCAAGTGGTTGTTTTTTTTCCCATGTCCCAAATTGGTAAAAACCTTTGGGAGCTTAGAAAAGATCTCCCATACTCTTCTGTAAAATAACCTTTAACTTTCGTGATGATCCTCTTTGCCATCTTGGTTGGCCTTAACTTCCTTCTTTCTTCTGGAGCGTGTTGGAGTTTGTGGGGGAAATCGAACAGACCAGCAGAGTTTGTGCCGAACTCGCTGAAACTTCTGGCAGCTCTTTGCAAATATTTGTTGTGGAATTCTTGTCGGGAGCAGCTCTGTGGATGTGGGAAGCTTTTAGTAGCAGGAGGGACAGGGACACCAACTCTCCTCCCTCGTTAAAGCAGCAGAATGTAAAAACCTTCACACAAACATGTTAAAAGGAGGCTGTTAGGACCTCTTAAATAAAACCTCTGATATAATTAGAGTGAAGGAGGCTGTTAAAAACACTCCCTGCCATCACGATGAAAGTGGGCCAATGCAAAGATTGGGACAGACCCCAGTGTCACAGCAACAGAGCATCCTGCAGGACCCTGGCCATGCCCACCTCAGCCAGCATTTCACAGCAGCCTTGCTCAGCATCATAAAAGCAAATTAGCCAGGCAAATACCACAGGCATCTGTCAGTAGAATTCCTGATCTATTTTGAGTAACTTGGAGCATCTTGATTCCCAGCAGCCACCTTGACATGTGGCTGCACCGTAAATTGCTCGGGGACAAAGCCAGGCATTTAGCAGTCGTAAAAGCAAAGATTTCCTGCTGCTGCTGGGAAGGGTTTGCTGCTCCCCACGCTCTGTTCCTGCTCCTGCAGCAGCTTTGCTTCTTGCTGAGCTGCAGGTAGACCTGTCTCAGCCTTGTCTGTCTGTGCAGCTCTTTGGTTTCCTGTGACACAACTTCAGTGGCACGTGGGGTGTCACTGGTGCCTAGAGGAGCTGGAGCAGAAGCCACACAGAGTTAGGGGAAATTTTGATCCATTTGCATACAGGAATCAACTGTCTAATTACAGTAATTTCACAACTAAAAGATGCACCGGCCTATAAGGCGCACTTTTTGTTGCAGCGAGGATCCACGCACAACAAAGTAATGAATTAGTAACGGAATGGCGCCATCGCGGGGTTTACTGGCAGCTGCTCAATTTGCAAACATTTTTCACAGATCGGCGCAGCCTTCAAACGCAGCCCCAGGCGCCCTCCCCGTGCCACGGGCCCCGGCACTCCTGCCTGCCCCCAGCGCCGGCTGCCATTGCTCAGCTGACGGCTTGCACTTCCGGGTCGGCAAATTTCCAAGCTTTGTCCATATATAAGGCGCACCGGATTATAAGGCGCACTTCCGGGTTCAATCAAAATTTTAGTCAAAATGGTGCACCTGAAATTACTGTAATTGTCTCAAATTGTGACGTTTCATCCTCCTTGCTGGCCTGCCCTCCTCTTTCCGTGTAGTTTATGCTTAGGGCCTGAAGTTTGAAGAAACTGTCCTTGAGTCCCCAGCTGAGATTGGACTATTTTGTCTTCATCACTCTAAGCACAACGGAAAAGCTCACCCAAGCAGAACAGAAAACTCAGAACTTAAGGCATCATCCCCAGCCTGTGACACTGGGCTTTGCTGCTGGGGGGTTCTGGTGCTTCATCTGCTCCTTCTGAAGCGACGAGAGTGGTTTTCCTGAAGTGACAAGAGTGGTTTTTCTGGAGTGACCAGTGTGGTTTTTCTGAAAAAAAAAGGACAGAGGCAGCTCAGTGGGAACGAGAGAAGAGAGGCAGATTAAATCCTGGCTCCTCTCTCCTGGTTGTTTTTACTGTTTTCTCTTTTTAACCCATCACTCATGGACACAAAGTGCCACAAGAGTTGTGACCTCAGCAACTCCCAGAGGGATTTGACATTCAGCCTCCCAAGCAAGAACTCAAATTCCCCATTCCTATCACAGCACTTAGGAAATCCTTCATAATCTTAGCAAAACTGGTAGCAAAGTACTCATCCAAACAGGGAGCAAGAAAATTCAAGTTTGATCCTGCAGGTTCAGTGTAGTTTGAGGCACTGAGCAAAACCAGACACCTCCCTGTTTCCCCAGCCCTCAGAAAACGTTTGAGTCCCTTCCACAGCCCTCTCCTGCCCTACAGGAATTATAAATTATTATTTCTGCATATAATGGGCTCCTTATTGCTGGAATTGCTGCTGGGTGACAGGAAAGCACTGCCTGTGTTGTTGCACCAGTCCCTGTGTGTTGGATTAATGGATTGTATTCCAGTGGTTATCAGAGGACACTTGTTCTACTGGGATCCTTAATTTTATCTTTTTTTTTAATCTGGTGTGGAGGAGGAAAAGAGGGATGAAGTTAAAACTCAATGCTTAAATTGTGAATTTTGCCACTGTGGCTTGGGGCTACTCAGTTCCACAAAACCTTGGTTTTCCTGTCCAGGAAATCTCATTGCAGCATTTTCTTCCAACTCCTCCTTGTCTGACATTTTGGGGTTCAGCACTCACAGCGTTTCACATGTGAGGAAGATCCTAAAGGGACTGAAAGGTGATGATTTAGTGCAAATATGAAGATGGTTCAGTGGCTGGAACACTGCTCCTGCTCTGTTGGGCAATTATTTCATGTTTATTTTTATTTTTATGTTGCTGTTTAGGATCTCATCCTTTCCCTTTGTAACTTGTGAGTAAACAGAGAGTATGGACTGCTGCTGGTGGTTATCAGTGACTTACTGCTCTGGGTTGTTTTGTTCAGCTCCAGCTTTGGAAATGCCTTTTTTCTCTATTCCCTAATTGGATATCAGTCAGAAAACAACCCAGCCTTGGGAACATGAGATTTTAATGTGCACTGAAAAAGTACCTTGAGACTGAAGCCTGTCACTAGAACTCATCTGGAATTGCTTACCATGGAGTAAATTTACTAGAAGCTGTGCTTAATACTGGAGTTTAAAAGGTGGCACCTCAAGAAATCCTCTTAATGTCTCAACAAGCTGATGTTGACAAGTTCTTTGCATTAAGGACTTATGGCAAAGTCCAAATCCTTCCTTAGACAAATAATTATAGGGAATTTTTATCTGGATTCTTTGCTCTGAGGTATCCATTCATAAAATATTTACAGTAACTGCAGAGAAAGCAACAATCAGTTTGAGAGGTGTTTTTTTTTTCCTTTTTTCTTCCTTTCTTTTTCTTCTCTCTTCTCAGAACTGTAGGAATGAAACCTAGGCTTTAAATTTTTAGCAGAAGCATTTCCTAAGAGAAACTGAATTTTTTTTTCCCCCTATAAACTTTAATAAATGCAAGAAAATATGGGGAGTCGTACCCAAGTAATCACTGTGCTCAGAGGGTATATTTTTATTTTTTTCCCACTTGGTGTCATTTTCCAAAATCTCCTGCCCAGAATGTTCTGAGAGCTCCTGAAGATGTAGAGTGACCGCTCAGCACCTCCTGGCGCCCACAGACCTTGCTGGGAGTCAGCAAGTTCAGCACTTGGCTGGGCTTGCAGAGCAGTGGCCAAATTGGCCAAATTCTCCTGATTTGGAGTCTGAAGTGGGGAAATAACACGGAAAAAGTGCCTGTGGTTTGGAGGAGCCCTGCTCAATAATGATTTAACCATTTTAACCACATCCTATGATAAAAAAAAATATTAATTTCGTTTTATGAAGCGCGTGATGCAACGTTTCATCGCCTGAACATCTCCGTCAGAATCAGAAGTGACTCATAATTTGTATTATTTATAAATCTGTGTGCCTATTTAAAAATTGGATATTGGTTTAAACATCATTTAAGAACCTTGGAAAGATTCAAGCCAGTAGCATCAATTCATTTTCTGCCTTTAAATTTTTACTTTTCATTGGTAGCTACATAAACTCTGGCAAACATTCCTGAGAAACCATTACTATTTAAATACAATTCCACAGCTTGTTGGTGTTTTTCAAACACACATTAATTTTGTATGGTGCCTAATTCTCTGTTTTGAAAAAATAACATTTTGGATGTAAAGCAGTTGAATGCTTGGGGTGCTTTTTAATTATTTTGGATATTATCTTTTTAAAAGTAGCAACATATTTTGAAAAGTAGAATTTATATAAAAGCATGCACTGGGTGCCTCCTCTCAGTTATTTTGCATTGGAAGTTTAAAGTGCAGACAGAGATGTAATATTTAAAACACATGATTTAATTAGGGAACATATTGAATGAACACAAAACTGCACATGTTACAGAATGGAAACACTGAATCTGATCTGGATTCTCAGCTGAGGTATGAAAACAATTCCATGGGAAAAAAAAAAGGAGGAAAATTCACTCTTCTACCTATTTGATTAAATATTTTTTTCCCCCCAGCAAATTATTTTGCTGCCTAATTTATCAAGCAAATGGTGTTAGTTTGCAGCCAGGAATGGGGGAGTCAAGGTGAATAATGAAAATGAAAATGAAAATGAAAATTTAAATAATAATAATAATAATAATAAACGGGAGAGTTAATGTGAATAACGAAAATAATAAAAATAATGAAAATAAAAATGAAAATGAAAATGATAATAATAAATGGGAGAGTCGATGTGAATAACAAAAATAATGAAAATAATAGGAATAATAATAATAGTGGTGGTGGTGGTGATGATGATGATGACGAAGATAATGATGAAGATGATGATGATTATGATGATGTAGGGCTCGGTGGTTTGGATTTTTCCCAGAACCAGAAGTTAATTCAACTATTACAGCATTTCCCAAACATGAGTGACTTTGTTCCAGGTGTTTTCAGAATGGCCCAGACAAAAAAGGCCCTTCCTGTCCCAGGGCACTTCCAAGAATTTCTAATTTTCCATGATCCAAACCCATCAAAAAATAGAAATTCTCTCTTTGGTGCCCCATTTGGAGTTACTTTGAGCTGGCTATAAACTTTAATTTGTACAGTAATTTCACAACTATAAGGCGCACCCTTTTGACTAAAATTTTGCTCGAAACCCGGAAGTGCACCTTATAATCCGGAACTGCACCTTAAAATGCTAATCTTAAAGAAAATAGGATTTTAGTTAAAAGTTAGAAGAAACTGGGCTTGAGATAGTTACCTGAAACTTAAATAATTGATTCCTGTCAATTTATGTTTGCTTAGCTGTGCTTGCAATGGGAAACGATGAAACCAGCAGGTGGGTCCAAAGAACACAAACAATTGCGACCAGAAACTCATTCTTTGCAAAACTGGAGTTGCCCCAAAAGCCATTTGTATTGTCATTGATAGAAAAGGTCGAGAGTTCAGGATGAGGAAGACTTGCCTTACTTCCTCCTTTTCAGACCCCTCCCCACAAAAACGACCCCAGACTCAATTCAAGAAGCCAACCACGCTGCTTAATTGCCATTCCAGCTAATTACCATAGGAAGTGAGGATGGGAGGGGCTGTTATTATGAATATGGATTTGTTTGAAGCTTTTGTCAATAAACAGACTCTGTGATCACTTGTGATTTTGCAGTGTGTATTAGAGGGTTACCCCACGCTGCTGCCCAGGGCTGAATAAACATACACTTTCTAACTTTAAATTGTTAGAGAGTCTTTTGTCCTCACAGTTGAGTATCGGGATTAGGCCATACTCATATTTTGGTAAATCAGCTTTATAGTTGTGAAATTGCTGTATTTTTTTGGGGATAGATTTGGTTCTGACTTGGAAGCACACAGCCCTAGGGGAAGGGGCCATCCCCGGTGAATTTTAAACTCTGGGTTTCCCTCTGCTCGCGCTCCTGTTGGGAGGGAGCAGCGCAGCAGCAGCTCCATTGTTCTGGATGAACTCCCAGCCACCCTCTGGGAATTCTGGTGCCTTGACCTACCCGACCCTCCAAGTGCTGACTGTGGAAAATGGGAACTCTCCACGGGCCTCAACATGCACTGGATGTCAGGAAAAATGCAGTTCTTGGAAAACCGTACTTTTTTTTTTTTTTTTTTTTTTTTTTTGAGGTTGCATCATTGTGGTAACATTACAACTTTTCCTCCTTGTTGTTTGGTTTTCTCCCCAAATGCATGTTTTGGTTTGTTTTTTCTTTTTTGTTTTGCGTCCTTTCAGTGTGGCGTTTTTGGGTGTTTGCAGCTGTCCCAAGAGATGAAAAAAAAATATGAGAGAGGATTTTTAAACACATTTAAAATGGTGTTGTGCTTCTTCTCCCTCCTCCACCACGGGGCTGGGATCTCTTTTAATAATCTCTTCCCCACATTCAGCCAAAAAATCTCTGCTGAACTTGAGTAAACTTCCTACAGCTCCTTTTGGGCTCATTAAGGGCTGAGCTATATTTCAGTTTTGATATTTGGGTGTTTCCTTGGCAACAGGTTTTTTTTTAAATGTTTTTTTTTTTTCATTTGGACTCAGGGCAAGTTATGGATCCTTCACTCGCTGCTCTGAATTCCCAGGGATTTTTTGGGATGAGGGAGTCTGAGCTGGGGCTGGACAATCCCAGGGCTGATTGCAGAGCCCCGATGTTGCAATTTTTGGGTTCATAAACACTTGCAGATCCTCCCAGCCAATATCCAGAGATGTGCATGGTGAGCAGATAACGTGCAGAAAGTTTCGTCAACAGTTTAAGATTTCAGCTCCTGAGCCAAGCTTTAATATTTCCCCTCCTCTTTAGAGAACAGAAGGATTTATTTCAAACTGTATATTGATTTACACTCTTTGTAGAGCACCTCTTTGGGGCTTGGGTTTGTGTTTTTCTAGTTTTTTAGATTAAAAATTAGATAAAATCTTGGTGGTTTTTTTTAATGAACACACCTGCCCTCCCTCTCAGCTCACTCCAAGTTTATTCTCCATTTTTTCCCAATATGATGCATGATGCTGAGCCTGGATTTAAGAGTTGAGAATAAAAGTTCAACTTAGGCTGGCTTGAATAAATCAACTTCTCACTGTCCCTGCTTTGCTTTCTGGATCTTGAAGGAAAACCCCGAAATGTTCAGGAGGAGCTGGGGCTGGATTTTGGAGGAGTTTCATTGATTTCACAGATGCTGAGGCATTGCTCTGGATTTGCTAAATTCTGATCAACATTCCCTTGTTCTGGGTGGGATTTCATCACTTAATGGAGAGGGTGAATGGATTTTTAATTTGAATGGATGATGGATTTTGGTTTTTTAAGATGCTGTTCTTGATGAGGTGTAATTGTTAAGACATAAAAAAAAAATTAATTAAAAGAATCAGCAGACATAACTAATACAGTTAAAAATCTATGTAATGTATATGCAAAATTCTGGTCTTTTACTCTTAAAACAGGATTAATTCTTGCTGTGTCTGATCTGCCACTTGAAAATGAAAATACAGAAGGATGCTGGAGGGCTAACATCTCTGTAAGGGACACATTCTTTCTTTACTGTGGTCACTTTAGACCTTTATGAGAGTTTAAATCAAAACTGTCTCTGCTTTTTAGCCATTTCAGTATTCAGCTAGTATTCTCTAACAGAGAAAAAATCAGGTTTATTGTGCTTCACTTGAAAAATTATAATAATAAAAAATACATTTAGTGTTTTATCAAATGGGTCTGAAAAAATAAAAATCAAAATAAAAATGAAAAAGGAAAAAAAAGGAAAAAAACCTGAATTCTTAATTCCTGCAGACTAAATCCTTATTTACCTGAGAGACCAAAGATCTCCAGTGGTGGTTTTCTGCTCTTCAAGGTAAATAATGAACCCTTTTCAGAAGTGCTTACTTAACATCCTTAGCTGAGGTCCCTCCTGGCTCCCTGGTGTAAATGATGTGTTTTATGAGCCTGCTAAGAATTAAACACACAAACCAACATTTAAATAACATGGGGAGGGTTAGGAGAGTGTCCTTGCACAAGTGGGCCTGAGCCTAGAGATGAAAAGTTCTGTGAGGAATTATTTATAGCTCACATCATTTTGTCTTTGCCTTTTCTTTTCCGTACGAGCCAGAATTTGTTGCTGTCAGCCTTGACTTCCAATTTCCTGGGCTGTGTCAGCTTAAGCCACACGCTTAACCTCACTCAAAAACTGTTCTATTTATTTAACTTCTTTCAGATTGTATGAAAATAAAAAAAAAAAAAAAAATACTTGGCTCTAACAATATTGAAGAGCAAAGTTATTTTTCAATTTCTTGAAACAAAGGGAAGGTGAAAAATGTTTTGGTTTTTTTTTACCACTACTCCCCCAGAGAAAATGGGGAGGTTGAGGCAGGAAAGAGGCCTGGCTGTGTTTGACAAACACAATTCCAAAATCCAGATGTATAATTAAAATCAGTGAGTCAGAAAACTGTAAATATTGCAGCAGACTTCAGCACAATCAGGAGTGTTTATCTGGGGCTCAGAGGCTGCATCAAAGACAAGGGTTTTTTTTTGGTTTTGTTTTGGTTTATTTTTAGTTTTGTTTTGTGGTTTTGTGGGTTTTGTGGGTTTCTTTGTTTGTTTTATTTTGGTGTTTTGTGGGTTTTTTTGGTGTTTTTTTTTGTTTGTTTGTTTTTTCAGGTATCTTAGCAAGATACACACACACACACACAAACTCATCACTTTTAGTGAGAGATTTAAAATGCCAACCACCATTTGCCTACAATCATTTTTCTTTCAAACTGCTCCTTCTGGGCTTCGCTAAAATCTCATTGAGGGTTCACAAATCAACACCCAGAGCCACCAGTGCTGT
>VRYO01001441.1:1273734-1293304 GCA_009812075.1 Sialia sialis
AACATAAAATCTTTTAAACTCCATTTTATTTCAGTGTTTTCCCCTCAAAAAAGTGTTGGTTACTCGTGGCTTCTGACACCTCATTAATCAAGTGATCAGAATTCTGTATTTTACAGCAGCAAACCCAATTAACCTTTGCGAGCTACATAGTAGCCAAAAATAATTTCTAATTGTCAAAAGGGGAATAAAACCCCACCTGAACACTGCACCTCTGTAGCACATAAAGAGTTTAAAAAGTGAGATTTCTCTTTTATTTTCCAAGCATTTAATCAGAGAGGAATTCTACACGTGTGGGTTTCTTTTTGAACTTCAGCAAAGGAGGAAGAAATTTGGAGGGGGGAGGGTTCAAAGCTTTGACTCTGCTGGTTGCAGAATCCCTAAACACCAGAATTTCCCTAAATCCCTTTGGTTGAGGGTTTGGACTCTTCCCAGGTGCTGTTTGCTCAAATCGCTCCCTGTCACAGCCAGGATCTTGGTGGGAGACAAAAGACGATGGCAAAGTGTCAGCTCGGGGTCCTTGAATTGTTTTACTTGGGTGAAAATTCCATTTTACCCTCTTGCAATGAGTTTCGCACCCCGGCTGGGCAGATCTGGCACTCAAGGAGGGAATTTGGGCAGCTCTGAGAGCTGAAAGTTTCCTGTTGCACCCAAATATCCCCACTCAGGGGTTATTTTTCACTCCTCAAAATGAATCCATGTTTATGATTTGATTTTATTATTGTTTTCAGGGAAATGGCAGATTTAGAGGCAAGCAGAACTTTTTTTTTCTTTTGGGCAGCTTTAGATTTTGAGTGAGGATTGTCTTAAAAATGTCTTTCAAATTTTAATTCATGGGAAGGATACTGTGAAAAGTTTTTTGTAAAGGGGAAAAGTTATCCAAATGATGCTTATTTTCTTCTTATTATTTCTCAAGAGTAAAGATAAAGACTTTGTCCAAATTCCATTGTGGATCTTCAGATAAACCTAATTAATATCTCCTGCTTTCTTATTTCTCTCTCCTTATTTTTAAAATCTGCATTTTTATTTTACATTATTTTTTAGTTTTTGCATTATTATTAGTTTTGGGGTTTTTTTGTTTATTTGTTTATTTGGGGTTTTTTTTTTTGGTAATTTAGGCCATCAGGAGATCTGAATACAAAGTGACACTGAGGTCAAATCCTTGATGAGTTTATTAACGGGAGTTTTCTTGCAAGTTTTTAGTTAAGGTCGTGATGAAATTTGCAGTCAAAATAGACCATGGTGTGTAAATATTTCCATTTATCCCTGACAGTACAATTATTTCTTTATTTAGAGAATGGGAACTTATTTATTTATTTATTTATTTATTTATATTTTCATTACACCCCAAATTTTGATTCTGACATTTGAATCAAATTTTCAAACGTGTGGACTTACCTTCAGTAAGTATTTCCCATCCTGGGAAATTAGATTTCGCTTACCTAATTTTCATTATGAGCAGGGCATCTCCATCACTTTGGCCAGAAAGGGCATCCCCAAATTGTATCTCAGGGAAGTGATATCACTGGATGGAACACAAAGTATATCCCCAAACTGGACACAAAGTGCATCACCAAATTACAGTAATTTCACGAATATAAGCCGCACCTTTTTCATTGAAGAATCCAGCCTACCCCAGTAGTGCGGCTTATATTCAAGTGCGGCTTATCTGTGGACAAATCCCATGGTCTGCCCGGCTACCTGGATGTGCGGCTTATATTCAGGTGCGGCTTATAATCGTGAAATTACTGTATATCTCAGGGAGGACACAAAGTGTATCACCAAACTGAACACAGAGTGTATCACAGATTGTACACAAATTATATCACCAAA
Source organism: Sialia sialis (assembly GCA_009812075.1). Taxonomy (NCBI): domain Eukaryota; kingdom Metazoa; phylum Chordata; class Aves; order Passeriformes; family Turdidae; genus Sialia; species Sialia sialis. Next base: position 1,275,565 of record VRYO01001441.1, read on the forward strand.
TTGAACATAGATTGTATCACCAAATCAAACACAAATCGTATCACTGAATTGAACAGAAAGTGTATCACCAAATCAAACACAAAGTGCCTCAGGGAGAATGTGAAATGTATCACTGAATGCACTGGACACAAATTGTATCACCATTTGAACACAAATTTTATCACTGAATTGAACAGAAAGTGTATCACCAAACTGAACACAAAGTGCATCCCTGAATTTGACCCAAAATGCATCGCCACATTTTATTTCAGGGAGAATGAAAAATGTGTCACCGAATTGTACACAGAGTGCATCACCAAACTGAACACAAATTGTATCACCAAATTGAACATGAGTCTATCACCAAATCAAACACAAAGCGCGTCTCCAAATTCTATCTCAGGGAGGACACACAGTGCATCACCAAGCTGAACACAGAGTGCATCACCAAATTTAATATAAAGTGCATCACCAAATTTTTCACCATGTGCATCACTGATTTGAGCACAAAGCGTATCACTGAATTGTGTCTCAGAGAGGACAAAAAGTGCATCCCTGAATTTGACACAAAGTGCATCACCAAATCGAACACCAATTGTATCACCGAATTTTGCACGAAGTGCATCACTGATTTGAGCACAAAGTGTATCACTGACCTGAACACGGAGTGTATCACCAAACTGAACACAAATTGTATCACCAAATTGTATTTCAGGGACAATGAAAAGTGTATCAGAACAGAACAGAGTATCTCTGAATTGAACACAAACTGTAGCACTGAATTGAACACAGAGTCTATCACCAAATCGAACACAAAGTACATCCCCAAATTCTATCTCAGGGAGGACACAAAGTTTATAACCAAAGTGAATGCAGAGTGTATCACTGAACGGTACACAAAGTGCATCCCTGAATTTGACACAAAATGCATCACGAACACAAATTGTATCACCAAATTTTACACAAAGTGCATCCCTGAATTCGACACAAAATGCAGCACAAAATGGAACACCAATTGTATCACCAAATTTTACACAAAGTGCATCACTGAATTGAGCACAAATCTATCACTGAATTGAACACAGAGTGCATCACCAAACTGAACATAAAGTACATCACCGAATTTTACACAAAGTGCATGAGGGAATCGAACACAAAGTGTATTACCAAATCGGTCACAAAGTGTATCACCGAATTTTATTTCTGGGAGAATGAAAAGTGCATCACTGAATTGAACAGAAACTGTACCACCAAACTGAACACAGAGTGCAGCGCTGAATTTGACACAAAGTGCCTCCCCAAATTGTATCTCAGGGAGCACCTGTGCGCTTGAGGGTGTTTTTTTTTATTCCCTTTTATTTATTTCCCCCTCCTCTCCCCGTCCCCCTTGTCCCCTGCCCGCCAGGCTGGCTCAGTGCCCCGCCAGCACTGAGGTCACCAACACAGCTGCCCATCCGGACCCCGCGATGTCCTTGGGGTGCCTGGGTGCCGGTGGCAGCGCTGTCACCGCCCGACAAGGCGAGCAGGGCTCACACAAAGGCGGGGGTGCCCCAACCCAGCAGGGCTTTGTGCAGCAGCTGCCGCCGCTCTTTGTCCCCCCCGGCACCCCTGACAACAGCCACCGCCGCTGGCATCCCACCCCGACATCTGCTCGGCTTTATTGATGCTCTCCTGGAGGAATTCCCAGTGTAAACAGGGAATTCTCCACGGGAGCCCCGTGTTGTAAAAGGGATGAGCTGCATAATGCAAAGATTTAACCACTATTTAAAGGTGTGACACTTGATTGAGAGGAACTTGATTTTTATTTTTTTTCTCTCTCTCTTCCTCTTCCCCAATCACCCTTAACTGTATTTGGCACAAAACGTCTGGGTTGACTTTTTTCTAATTTTTTTTTATTTCTTAATTTTTTAAATTTTGGCAGGATTTCTGCTCCTCTTCCATTTTCCCTCTCCTCCATTCTTTTGTTCCATTGTCAAGATGGAAAGGGAGAACACCAAAAAAAAAAAAAAGTAAAACAAAGCAAAAAAATTGCAAAGGTGGGAGGGAAGAACCTGGTTTGTGTGGAGAGGAGTCTGGTTACTCCTCTAAAAGCTATCAAAGCTCTCCTACTCCTAGGAGTGACAACAAATGGATCGAAGATCTTTGTGTCTCTACTGAGAATTCCTTCTGAGGGGCTGGAAACTGGGGCAGTAACAGGAAGGAAAATCATGTACTGAGCCATAAAACCTCTTTATTCCTCTCCTTCCTCCAGTAATTTTAAAAGGGAATCCTCTGTGCTTCCATTGTGCCTTGGCTTTCCCCACAGGCAGCAGATCTGTGGAGAATTAAAAAAAAAAAAAAGTGGATTTTGGCACCCAAAGAGCTGCTCCAAAATCCATAGCAGCTGATGAGGATGAGCCTAAAGGTTGGAATTGGCTCTGAGGTGGCCAGTGCAGCATGAGGGGATGGGAATTTGGAATTTCTGCTGGGAATCTGGAATTTCTTTCTGTGTGTTCCCATCCTGGGAGTGCCACGAGGACACCAGAGCTGGCAGCATTTGCACTGCCTGATTAGTTCAAATAAATATGTGAAAATAAATGGGGATGCTGGAAATGCAAACAGGAGGTTCTCTTCTAATCAGATCAAGCAGAAATGTACTGGGGAATAAAAGAAATCATGCTACAAAAGTCCTGTATAGTTTTAACAGGATATAAACTGAAATTATTCTGCTGGAATTGCTCTATAAACCAGCGTGTCTCAGGCTGGAGGTCCAGCTGAGGTTCCCCAAGCCCAAACACATGGTTATTTAAATTAATCTGGATCTGGCCCATAAATTCTCATTCTTTGTTCAATTCTGGCGTATTTCATTGTTTGAAATTGTGTTTTAGGTCTAAAAAATTCTGTTACTGGATGACACACAGGTAGAAGAACAAACCCCCAAACAGTGAAGTGCAATAAGAGACACCAAACCTACACTAAAAATTACAGAGAAGGAAATGAAATGTTATAAATGTTTAAGGAACAGGAAGAGGGGCTGCATTAAAGAGAAATCTCTGAAGTCTGAAAATGCTCTACTTAAAATCAATTCAAGGTTAGACTGTGTTAGGCAAGGAGAATTCTCTGCAGTTATTTTGGTTCTTCCTGGGATAGAGTCTTGCAGGCTGGAGTTTTTATTAAGTTTATGGCATCCCTGGGATGAATAAAGCAATCTCAAACTCGTAGCAGAAATGCAGAGTCTGCATTGGTTTGGATTAATAAAAATTTCTGAGGTGGTTGTTACGAGGAAAAGTCTTAATGAAATGACAACGTGGCTTTTATTGGATTGTCTGTAGGATTCCAGTCAGTTGTGTTTTTATTCCATAATTCCATTGAATTGTTTAAAAAATACTGCAAATCTATTGATAGCATCTAACTTTTAAATGAAAATAACATTTAAATTGGAAGGATTTTGTAGGAGTTCCTTTTAGGAATCTCTGGCTAAATTTTATTAGTGCCTTTTGGAATTCCTTCCAAGAAGGGGGGTAAATGTCTGAGTTTGTTAAAAAGGAAAAAATATCCAAAAACATCCTCCTTCCAACAAAGCCAGTGGCCAACTGAGCATCTTTTTGTGGAGCAGAGAGGAAACGTGGGTTAGAAAAGATGATCTTCAGGGTTCTTCCAACTGAAACCAGTCTGGGATTCTGAGAAATGAGGGGTTGCAGTGAGCAGAGGCAGAAAAAATCCTTAACAAAGAGAGGTAGAGCTCCCAAAAAAAATCAGAGCAGGATCAGCTCCTGGAGATTATTTTGAAACGAAAACAAAGATTGTAGAGAAAGAACCAGAGTGAAGTTCCAGAGAGGAGATTTGATGGCATTTGGAGGAGTGTCTCTAATTCAAATGTCTCGTTTCCCCCCCTTTTAACTTGCTCTGGTAATGGAAAATCAGGAATCCAAACACCAGGGGCATTGATGGACCCCAAAGTGGTGGCCAAATCCCACCTGGGCAGCTCCAACTCAAACACAAAGAGGAGTTGGACTGGAATTGTCCCCAGCAGTCAATCAAGACCACACTTACAGCAATTTCACGACTATAAGGCGCACCCATTTGACGGAAATTTTGATCGAAACCCGGAAGTGCGCCTTATAATCCGGTACGTCTTATGTATGGACAAAGTTTAGAAAATTGCCAACCCGGAAGTGTGAGCCATGAGCTGAGCCTCGAGAGCCGCGGCAGCCGGCGCCGGGGCCGGGCGGGAGTGCCAGGGCCCACGGCACGGGGAGGGCGCCTGGGGCTGCGTTTGAAGGCCGCACCGATCCATGAAAAATGTTTGCAAATTGAGCAGCTGCCAGTAAACCCCGCGATGGCGCCATTCTGTTACTAATTCATTACTTTGTTGTGCGCGGATCCTCGCAGCAAAAAACCAAAAATTGTGCCTTATAGTCCAGGGCGCCTTATGTATGGACACAGTTCAGAAATTCACCAACAACCCAGAAGTGATCCGTAAATCCAGTGAGCCTTTTAGTCGTGAAATTACTGTAAATGGAAAATTTGGCTTCCCTTAAGAACAAACCACAGAAAGATTTAAAGATGAAAACAATTCCCTTGTAAGATTTAGATTTGTTTGAAGTGACTCTGGTTTCATTAGAACCTGCCTCTTTCTGGAGCCCTAAAATGCAGCTTTTCTCCCCTGCTCGGTGTAAATATTTGGGGAAAATAGTTTTCGTCTAAAAAAGAGTTAGCAAACATTCTGTGTGTTTGTCTTAATGTGAGAAAAGTGACAGGAATCAGTGTTTATACACTGAATAAATGTGTGTATAGTACCTATATGTGCATGAATGCATATTTGCACAAATCTATTTGCATCCAGGTCAAATAACAGCTGTTATTATTAAGTTCAGCTTTTATTATCAATTTGTTGGTAGATTCAGGCACTATTTAAAACCAAAAAGCCCCCTCCAAACCAGAAATCCACATCTGAGCTTTTTCCTAATCAGTTCCCTCATTTTGCTAATATTCTAACGACTGTCAATTTACTTCAGTGGTGCCATTTGCAGAATTTTCCAATTAGCAGGAAACCTGTTCCACCTTCTCCCCTAATTACAGGGGACTCGCTTCAGATCAGCTGTGGCCAGACAGCATCTGATGCACTTGCCAAAATCTGTGCACTGGGTTTTATTTTTTTTTTTTTTTTTTTTTGGGGTGTGTGTGTGTGTGGTATGTGTGTGTAATTTTTTTTTAACCTTTGCATGAGCTGGCACAGATTTTACATCTCTGTTGTAGCTCCTTCAGTAGTGGCACGTGTCAAAATATCCCAATAATTCCTGATCAACTCAGCACAGTGAGAGCACAAAAACCACCCTGGCCCTGCTGGGCTGTGATGGGTGCTCAGATCTGTGTACAGCTGTGAAAATCAGGTAAATATTCAGTCTCTGTTCCACTCACACCAGATGATTTTATTCAAAAAAACACATTTATTTGGTCACTTTTTATCACCTCTATCTGTCCCACAATATCCTGACAGTCTCTGATATTCCCCCAGCTGATCAAAAAGCAATCAACCCCTTTTTTTTTTTTTTTTGAGACCTGCTAAACCAGCTGATATCACTGCCCTAACAATGGAGCTGCAATAACTATTATTGTTACATGAAAAGAAAATATATTTAATAATAAGCTCATTGATTTTTAACAGCATCTCTGTGTTGCCTAATTGATGGGAAGTTGTATGTTTGTGTAGCCAAGGGGGGTTATGAATTAAATATGGTCGTCGTTCCTTGAGGGATGCATGTCAATGCAAGAAGGATGGAGGATCTACATCTCCCCCAAGCTAAACAATCCCTGTAAAAGACCCAGGAAGGGCTGGGATGGGAGGAAGGGGGAGGGTGGGGGGTGGAAGGGAACAAAAAGCATCCATCACTGTTTATTAAGTGCTGCTACTTGAAGGTAAAAGGGGTATTGAACAGTTTTCAGTAGCTAAACAAAACATTGATGGTGATATTAGGCTGGTGACAAATTTTATTCATTTGTCCGCATTTATTACAATGATTTATGCCCCTCGCCCCTTTGAGCCCCTCTGCATATGCACACTCACCAAAATTCAGTGTTTGAGAAAGAAAACAAAACTCTTTTGGTGGCAGCAATGAAAATATTGGGTAAAAGCATCTGGAAATATTTGGTTTTAAATATAAGACACTGAGGAGGCAGGTGAGGAGTCCTTGGCTTAAAAATGGGCTCATCTGAAGGTGTCTCAATGTGGGAACATGGGAGAATCTCTGGACACTTGTGCAGATCCAGGCCAGGCTCTGCTCAGCTCAGAGGCATGTGGGCAGTGCTGGGGGATGCCCAGGACTGCACAAGTTCATTTTTTGGAGATTTTAAAGATGCTGAGTTCTCTGGAAACCCAAGTTCTGCAGGTCTTGAGCCTGAACTGTAAGTTTAAGGGAAGCTCTGAGCTCAGGACACTCCTGATGAGCGGAGATGAGCAGAGCGTGGTTCAGCTTGCATGAACCATCTCCAGTGTCCCACTCATGTTTGTTCAGTCAGTCATAGACCTAAAAATCCCTCTCCTGCATTATTGGTGTGCTTTAATCAGGAGTATTCTGCAGGCTGGAGCATTTCTCCCCTCAGGTGGCAGCTTTTGGTCTGCAGTGATTGAAAATTCCTCTTTAAAAGTAGAACAAATTTAAAACCCAAGTTTTATCTCATTCTTCCCCCATTGTAGGATGATTTTCATAATTTTCTGTCTGTTCAGAAGTTCAGCTTGGCCAAAGATTTGCTGGGTGTCAGTGGGCAGTAACTTTTTGACCATAAAATGCACATGGAAGGGTAATAACAGCACAAAGGAAGTTCTGAGAGCTGCTGGGCCTTCCCAGACTGGGTAAAGCTTTGTCAAAAAGTTGTCCAAAAATTCCTACAAAGCCTCTGAATCCTAAATTCCGTTCAATTTTCTTTCTGTCTGCTGCTGTTCTGTGGTCAGGCCTGTGATTTCACTGTGATTAATGGGGATATTGTGATGCAGAGCAAAGTTTGGGGTGATCCTTTGTGTGCAGGTCTGGAGTTTGCAGGTACAAATAATATTAATTCTTAACCTGCATAAAATCCCTGCTAACTTTTCGTAAGAAATGGAGATGGGGTGGTTGTGCTGGTCAGAGCAGGATTTGTTCTCATAATGACAAAAACAAAACCAGCACAGCTGGGATGATAATTTAATGGGTACACTCACACCAAGGCTGTGATAGAATTTGGAACATTTAACCCAAAGTTTAGCCCAAGCAGGGAATTCCTCACAGGATGCCACAGGAAAATGAAAATCAGGAGGGTAAAGAACAAGAATTTGGCCACGCTTTCCAAACCCTGCTGGGTGTTATGTGTGGAGGCAGTGAGCTCTATGAAATTTGTGTCATTATTAAAAAGAAGTGGCTGCAGAAAAGGAACAAAATGCTCATGATTGGTTCTGAGAAAGCAGGAGGGTTTATTAAGCAGGAGAGTCACAGTTTTGAATAAATTCTCGTTGTCAGCTTCACCTTCCACTTCATACACTGAGGTGGGAGCAGTCACGGCTGAAACAAAACTTCTGCTGGATTCAAGCAAGGTTTGAAGGCAATTTCCCCTCTCTGTTGGATCCTTAGAGGCTCAGGAAAGGAACTGCTCTGTCTCCTGCTCTTTTCAGAACTGCTGGGATCCCTCTTGAAAGGTTTTGGACAGTTACAGTAATCTCACGACTATAAGGCGCTCCAGATTATAAGGCACTTCTGGGTTGTGGCAATTTTCCAAACTTTGTCCATATATAAGGCGCACCCGAGTAGAAGGTGTGCGGTTTTTTTTTTTTGCAGCAAGGATCCGCGCACAGCAAAGTAACAAATTAGTAACGGAATGGCGCCATCGCAGGGTTTACTGGCATCTGCTCAATTTGCAAACATTTTTCACGGATCGGTGCAGCCTTTAAACACAGCCCCAGGCGCCCTCCCCGTGCTGCGGGCTCAGCACTCACAGCTGCCGCAGCTCGCACTTCTGGGTTGGCAAATTTCTGAACTTTGTCCATATATAAGGTGCACGGGATTGTAAGGCGCACTTCCGGGTTTCAAACACAGTTTTAGTCCAAAGGGTACGCCTTATAGTCATGAAATTACTGTAAATAATTCCTGTCACTGAGAGGGAATTCACAAGTCCCCAAGCGTGGCCGGCCCAGGCAGTCACAGCCACAGGGAGCCAAACCAAACCATGGCAGGGAGTGGGAGAGGAAAAGCAGAAAAAACAACCAAAAAAAGCAGGAAAAACAGTTTCACCTTTTCCCAGAGTTTTGTCCTTTTCTAAGCTGCAGCACAAACTGCCAAGCATAATAACTGCCCTATTATTTTTGCTCAGGTGCTCAGGAGCTTACTTAACATGGAAAGAAAAGAAGCAGGCTTTTATTTTATTAGAAAGAAATGCTCTGCTGTGTGTAAAAGACACTTTTCCCCTAATATTTTACTTGCTAATGGATAAGTACAAAGTAATTATGTAAGACAGATTAAATGGTTTCTACTGCCTCATTTGAAGAATTGTAGTGAATGTTTTCCTAAGCTGTCCTCCAAATCAGTAGTCTAATTAAGCTACAAAAAAATTGTGTTGGCATTCACTGAATGATTACAAAACCAGAATTTAGACTGAAACTGTTCATTAATTTTTTTTTGTTTTGTTTTGTTTTGTTTGGGTTTTTTTTTTTGTTTTTTCTGTTTTTGTGGAAGGTGGGGAGAAAAAAGAGGGCTGGAGAAGGGAGGGATTTGGGATCTATTATTACAGGAACTGATTAATTGTCTAAAAATTTTTAGGTGTCCTGGCCAAGATCAGAGTTCCTGCCTTGGTTTGGTGATTTTTTGTGTGTGTGACCAATAGATTTAAACCCCAAGAGCTTCAGAGCTGTGGCACATCCCTGTAGGACAAGTGTGAAGATGTGCAAATCTTTTAGTTCCTCTGTAGTAAATCCTCATCTTCTGGAAAGAGATGTAAGGTTTTGGCTCTGGCTCCCCAAGAAAATTTACCAAAATTATGTCTGTAAAGTCGCTTCACCCTGAATCTCTGAACTGAATTTTTGGCTGTAAAGTCTCAGAAGGAAAATGTTGTCCTACTAAAAATGGTGCACAAGGAAAATGTAAACCCAACTTTTGGGGCTGTGTGAGGTCACAGCTCCCACCAGAGCTGGAATTGTGCACTCAGGCATGAAGAAACTTCACGGAGTTCATTTTCATGGTAGCAAAAAACACCTTTGAAAATCTTCTGGTCTTTTATGGAGCATTTCCCCCTCTCCTGCTGGCTGCTTTTAAGATGGATTTTGGGCCCAGAGGAGCAGAATTCCCGTAAAATTGCTGTTCCACAGATATTCCAGGAGATGCTTCCTAACAGCTCCAAGGAGTCTTTAAAAGGGATTACATCATGAGTGGAGTCATTGAAATCTTCCTGCACATTGGGGGAAAACTCAGTTGTGAATGGAGTGCAGAGGGAATAGACAGGAGCTGATTTCATAGAGAAAAGTCTTTACCTGCTCTGAATCATTACAACTTAACAATTTCTGTGTGGCTTTACGTAGCTGAGAGCATTTGAGAAAATCAGGGAAAAAAACCTGTAAGGAAGAGTAGAAAGTTCAACAATCACAAGGCTGACACCATCCTCAGTTACAGCAGAGGAATTTTAGAAGTGATTTTTAAAAATCAATTTATCAAAGCCCCTTCAGGCCTGCACATTGTGTTATTTCCTCTTAAACTGCCTTGAGTTCAGTGAGGTTAAGTTTGGTTTTTAGGAGATTCAAATTAAAATGGAATGGGAGTTTAACAATGGACAGCAAATTTCCAGTGCTTTGAGTAGAGCCCACATTGCCCCAGATTGAGAATTTCACTGTCAGGCCTGAAACCTTGAATCAAAGCAAACCTACTTAGGCTTGGCTCAAGCAACAACTGCAGCTTTTCATTTGTGAAAATTTTTTCATTTGGGAAACATTTCATTTCATTTCATTTCAGAAAAACCACACTTGCTGTTTGATGAGCTTGGTGAGGGGGTCCACAAAAGCGCAGAAATGGGAATATTAAATTTTCAATTTAAAGTTAAATTTTAAATTTCAAATTTTAAATTTAAACTTTAAAATTCAATTTTAATTTTTACATTTTAACTTCAGTTTTTAAATTTAAATTTTAAATTTTTTAAATCAAACCATATAAAGAAGCAGAAACTTCTACAATGGCAAAGCTCAGGGTCTGTTTTCCCTTAGAAGTTCTGTGCAGTTTGTGACAAACCTTGCTCAAAATTTCTCTGAGTGTCAGGGACTGCAGTGATTTAATGTTTTCCATCAAGCTGCACTCCTTCCTTCCCCTAACCCATCCTGACAGTGCAGGGACTGAGTCCTGATCCAGAGTCTCATCCTACAAGTTCTCCCTAATGACAGCACGACTCCCATTAGCCTTCCTTGATGTCTATTTACCATAGCAGCTTCTCAATTATTTAAAATGTAAACATCTGGATTAAAGAAATGAAGAAAACATCCAGCAAATGTTTCAGGCACTCAAAAACTTTTCTCTCGGAATTATGGCTGCGGTAGAACTTGGGAAGGATGAAAACAAAAAATCCCAAATTCACAGCACACATCAGGCTCTGTGCACAGGGGACCTGGGCAGGAAATTCTAAAGTTGGGAACTGCCAGGAGAGCTTTTGTCAGAGTTGTGATGATGCAGCTGGAACTGTACCTTGTTATTTAAAGCATTCAAGTCCTCCACCAAGGAGGATTTTCCAATCAAGGAGCCAACTGTGCTTGGCAATCTGTGCTCTCGTGGCTGTGTGTGTGCCTGCACATCAAACATGTCGAGCTTGTGCTCTACACGTTGGACATCTCCAAGAGATAAAGCAAGTTTCTGTCTCTGAGAAGTCCTCCAAGCTCGGTTTAGTGTGGGTTTGTGCCCAGCTTTGTCACTGCCAGACTTTTTTTGCAAACCTCCTGCAGCACCTCAGTCTCCACAGTCTGGGCAGGAATATCAGGATTTGGAATGAGTGCAGGATGTGTTTGGGAACATCTGGAGTCCTCACAGGAGCACGTTAGTCTGGCCATAAAGCAGAAATCTTCCCTTAATGGAATTAAAACCGACCCCAAACAGCCCTGGGTGGGATTGACCAGCCCTGGGTGGGCTCTTGGTTGCTTTGGGGGGCTAGTGGGGATTTGGGGTCCTTGTCTACCCTTGACGGAGTTCTGTGATCAGAAATTGGGTGGACATGGAAAGTTTGGTCACTCCGCTTGTCCCAAACCACCCGCAGTGTTCGGCCTGCTGCAGTGTTCCCCTCGAGGAGCTGCAGAATCGTGGAATATCCTGAGCTGGAAGGGGTCATCCAGCCCAGCCCCAGCCCTGCACAGAGACCCCAAAATCCCACCCTGAGCATCCCTGGAGCTGTGTCCAATCTCTCCTGGAGCTCTGGCAGCCTCAGGGCAGTGCCCAGCACACTCTGGGGGAAGAACATTCCCCAAAATCCAACCTGAGCCTCCCTGGCACAGCTCCATCCATCCCTGGTCCTGTCCCAGAGAACAGAGAGGAGCTGCTGACCCCTCAGCTGAACCTTCAGCTGCTCCTCCTGTGGCCCCTCCAGACCCTTCCCCATCCTTTTTGTCCCCTTTGGACATTTTTAGTTCAAAGCCAGGTCTGTAACCACCATGGAAAAGGGGTCCAGGAATGAGATATTTTTGCATTTGGTGCAAGAAGAAGTGCAGCTGGTGGAAGATCAGGAGCTGAAATGACCAAGTGTTAATTGAGGGTCTCTCCCAGCAGCCCTGGGATTGCTCTTGGCTCCAGCCAGAGAGACAAGCTCAACACAAAAACTTTCCAAATACACACACAGATATGCTGCCATGATCAAGGGGGAATCAAAGCTGTGACATTCCCAACAAAGCCTGGAGGAGCAGCTCCCTGAGCACAATCCCATGTCCTGGAGGAGGATTCCTGCTCTGAGCTCTGCTCAGGTGAGCAGCAGGTCCTGCACTGCCTGCAGCCACCTGGGAGTAGGTGCTACACACACACCTGACAATGAAAGAAATCTCATGCTGAAGGGTGTGAATCGATCACTGGGAAGGTCAGGAAGCAATTTTTCTCTGCTGTTAACTGTTGGGAAGGATGAATCAGGAAAACCTTATAGATATGATTTCCTGGCAAAAGATTTTGAGAATATGGAAACCATAATCAGGATTGAAATGAAAGCTATCTTTGAGATACCAAACCTTAGTCACTAAATAACCAGAAAACAATAGGATGGCAGCTGAAAGTGATCCCCTCTTGATTGAATAATTCCCTCTGGCCGAGGGTCAGAGCAGACCCTGCTGGCTTGGCAGGAGGGTCCAAAGAGGAGTTTTTAGGGTTTAAAGTGTAACACAGAATGGTAATGGAATAATTCTTACAAGTCGTGTAGAAATCCTGTAGGATTTGTATCTTGTGTTAGATTGGTGAGTGGAAATTAGAATATTCAACACAGAAGAATATTTATTGTGTTGTAACAGGAACCTTGCTCTGTGAGTTCTTTCTCTCACCACCCTCTTACCTCTTACAACTCTTAGCCCTCTAAACTCTCTCTCTAAGTCTTCCTCTTATCGTATTTTTCAGACTATAAGGTGCACCAAAAATCCTAAAATTTGATCAAAAACGGAAGTGCGCCTTACAATCCAGTGCGCCTTATACATGAACCTTGATTATTGAAGGGATCTCAAAACAATTTCTGTTTCACACTGCGCAGCAACAAACACGAAGCTTGCAACGGAATGACTGCGAGCAGGCACGCACACATCCCTTGGGTCCATCCCTCCCAATTTTACGCTAAAAGTTGTGAAAGTTGAGCGCTGATCAATGTTTAAAAAATAAGTGCGCCTTATAATCTGGTGCGCCTTATATATGAAAATAGTTTGAAAATTTACCGTTCACTGATACTGCGCCTTATACTCCAGTGCGCCTTATGGTTGTGAAAACACGGCACTCTCTCCCTGCCCTGCTCCGAGCTGTGCTGGAAGCTCCAGGCAGGGTCCTTTGCAATAAACCACAAGTTCCAGACCTGGTTTTAGAGATCTCTCTGTCTGTCGCCATGTCCTGCCTACGATCACTCCTACAGTCTCTACTCTCAACATCCCTGCCCAACGTGGGTGTGTGTGGGTGTGTGAATGCATGAAGCGTTGGCCAGGTATGAAATCACCTCCTGCAGCCACGAGTGTCCAGCAAGGGCACTGCCCAAGCACTTGGACTTTTCCTGCCTGGGAATTTTGGGCACCCAGTTTAAAGCAGTGTGGCTCTGGTGATGCATTTCAGCAAAGTTTGGGCTGGTTTGGAGGTGGAATTTTTTGCTTGTAGTTGCTACTCTTGCATGAAATCTCTTCTTAGATCCCTCCTGGTCCTCCCTGTGGGTGGTGTCTCAGGAGCTCGAGACAACCACCTGTGTGGTTTAAAAGTCTCTGTGTCCCAGCCCAAGAACCGAAGAAGGAATCAGGAGTCGTCTTCTTCAGTTTCCAGAGTTGTTTATTTTATCTTATCTAAGAAATTCTTTCCCTGCCCAGCCTGGGTCCGTTCAGCAGGTCAGTCCCAGGCACACTGCAGTATTATCTTTTTATACCACAAACTACATGAACATTATTTACAGTTATCTTCCAGCACCTATCACCTGTGTTGTACAGTCCAGTTCTACCCTAAACCAATCCAAAAGTGCCACCATCACCCAGAAGATGGATGCCAAGGAGAAGGAGAAAGAAGGATAGAACACGCTCAAATTCCTTCATCTTGACCCCAGACCCCTATTCTAAAAAATTGTAGAAATTCACTTTTTCACCCTGTGATAAACTAACTTAAACTCTACTTATTTTTTTCACTTGTAACTCCTCATACAAAGGTGGTAATTTTTCCCAGGGGTTGAAATCAAAGGCACAGGGGTCTTGGGCTCTGTGCCAAGGCTTTTGAGCCCCCTGCCAGGGTCTGGAACCATCCAGGGCAGCCAGAGGGACGTCCTGGCTTCCCATACCTCCCCACAACCTCCTGCCCTTTTCTACAAATTAATATCCTGAAAAAACCACGAAAAACTTTCTCCACCGATACCTCACCTCTTTGCCAATTAGCAGAGTTTGTACCCCAAAATCCCGCTGCTTTTTTTGGTCTCTGCATGTGCCACATCAAAGGTTAATTAAATTTGGAGGCCAGCATGCAGGGATGAATGAAATGATTGCAGTGCAGGGTGGGATCGCTTTAAATGAATTAATTTTTTTACAGCACCTAACGTATTTTCTTGTTCCTCATAAACTCAGGGTGGTGCACACATGCCTGAAATACAAAGTCTCTGAAAAATGAGTGGATTTCTGAGGATATATGTTAAAATATAGGAAAGGTGGGGTTCACCATTCAGAATTTTTCTCTTTAAAGAAAAATTTACACAGGCAGATGTGCACACACTCAACCTTTATCAGGAATTGAAACAACAAAAAAGTGAAAAATTAATTCAGCCGTGCCAGATTCCATGGCAAAGAACTGGGAAATGTTGGGGAAGCCCTGGGCATCAGAAATCTGAAAGATGTGGCTGTTGATATTTGGGGTTGGCTGCAAAATCTCTTTTTCTGAGAAGACTGGAATAGCTTTAAAGAACGCAAGGACCTGCTCGTGTACCAGAACCATGGCTCTGGAGATATAGATTCTAATTCTGCCTCAGCCATGTGACCTAGATATCTTTGGGCCAATTCATCCATGGTTTAAAAAAAAAATAAAATAATAAGTTCAGGCAGAAATGTGGAGGGAAAAAAATTTAATCCTGAATTTTTTTTTTTTTAACTCATTACATCTTCTCTGTCGGCTGAGTTTGGATATTGGAAGGCAAGAAATGGAGATGGAAGAGGCAGAGATGTTTTCTTTGTTCCTCTTTCACTTCCTTTGTCACCTGGTGATGTGTCCAGTGGTTTTTAAGGAAACAGCATCTATTGGGGGTTAAATTTATAAATATATATTTATTTGTGAATTAATAAAGGATTGTTAGAGCTGTTCCACTCTCAGCCCCTCAGTCCCGTGGTGATTTCATGATTTCATCATATTGTTGTGTTTTGGGAGTGGACAGGATTCTGATTTTTCTGTGTTTTTAATCTCAAGGTGATATTTCTTCCCCCAAAGAGAGACCTTTGTTGAACACGTGCCATCTCAAGCACCTCTCTGCTCTGGAGCAATTCTGATGGGCTCAAGCACAGCAGAATAATTTCACGTTTTTCTCTGGCCAAAAAGTTGTTTGGCTTGATTTTTACTTTTAAAAAAGAGTGATTTCCTATGGGCTATCCAGTAGGAAATACTAGAAAGAGGCTTGGTTGGCACACCAAGAACTTGTCCTGTTTTATGTTTTGTGTTTATGCAGAACCCAAGTCAATTTAAAAGAGATATTTATCTGAAGAGGGGCACTTGTCCAAGTTAATAAAAAATAATGAACTTGAGGCAGCCTGATGAGGATGTCACCAGCATTGTTTGCAGCAAAGCCACGTTTAGAGACTTGAAGTGGTTCAGCAATTTCCTCAATAAGAATTCATTTTTTTCTTGCTTCCTTTGTTGGAATCAGAAAGTGTTGTCAGAGATTTTGCTTACTCACAGCTGAGGCAAACACAGGGTGATGGTGGTGGTGCTGAATTTGAGGGGAAGAAAAAAACCAGGAGCAGTAGAACTGCAAAGTTCCAAAACAGGTAAATAAATCCAGGGAGTGAAGCCTCAGATAATGCTTATAAATATAACTTATTATATTATTATTATAACTACAATTTCTATTCTTATCATTGATTGGGGGCATCCTTGTTTGCACAACATCCCGTGATGTTTTGGATCTCCCTCTTGCCCTGAATGATTATTTAGAAAGATGCATTTTAGAAAGATAGATTTCAGAAAGATACATCTCAAAAAGGTATATTTTAAAAGACATATTTTTGAAAGATAGATATATTTTAGGAAGATATACTTTATAAAGATATATTTTAGAAAGATGTGTTTTAGAAAGATATATTTTTGAAAGATATATTTTCGAAAGACATATTTTTGAAAGATAGATTTTTGAAAGACATATATTTGAGGGATACACTTTAGAAAGATATATGTTTGAGAGATATACTTTAGAAAGATTTTAGATTTCCAGACTCTCTGTGCCTGACTCTGTGGCCTCTCACCCAGCCCATTTGGAGCTGCTGTGGCACGTGCCCTTCTCTGCAGCCCAGCTCTCCAACATGAAAGCACAACCCTTCATTTTAATCAGCTGAGAATGAATCCGGTGCTAATAGCACTTAATTGTTTCTCTCCAATGCTCTCGGTTGGTTTTGGCAGCCGGGATGAAAACAATTCCAAATCCCATCAAAGGAGCTGCTCCACACCCATCAGAGCTGATCCTGATCCTACAGCAGCCTCTGCTCCCTCTGTGATCCTGGAAGCTCTGAGAGCTCAAAGAAACAAAAAAAAAAAAACCAAACCAAGGAATAAAACAGACACGGAAAATCCTGCTCCGTGCCCCTAAAACACCGTGCTGCCGGTCTCCTCAAGCACACACCTCTATTAATCCTGACTTTCCCGGAGCCTGCCCGCTCGTTTGAATTTGTATGCGACATCAAACATACCTTTTCACATATGTTCTTTCCAGATTTTTTTTAACAGTTACTTAGCAGTTTATAGAAGGAAGTGAATGATCTCATCAAGCTGCTTAGAAATTAAAAAAAAAATCTGTGCTTATTAATTATGCAGGATTAGTCTAATTATAATTCAGCAAATTAATTAGCGACAGAAGGTGTTCTGAAACATTGGAGTACATTTGCATGTTAAATGGAGAGGCTAGTCTGTAATATATGTAAATTTATGCATGGCTTCATAGTTTAATTTAAAAATTTGCAGCTGCATATGGTATGGGAGCAGGTGAAAAGTCAGTTTTAGTTTAATGATGCTAACAAACATTGGATGCTGTCCTGTCTCAGGGAAGGAATGTGCTGAACGCACCCCTGTCTGCCAAGCCATAAATCTGTCATAGGAATATAATGTTACACCCATGCTCGGATTCAAGGTCATCTGTGCCCAGACCCAAAGTACAATGGGTGCAGATCTCCCCTCTGAATGGCTCTGCAGAAGGGAGGAGGAGGAGGAATTGCCTGGATCCGGAGCTGAGCATGCAAATCTGCCTCTTTAGGAAATGAACGCACGTTTATTGCACGCAGAACCAGTGTGGGGACTGATCCCCGCACAAACGAGCTCTGAGCTGAGCCATATCCACTCTGGCAGGTGTAAAATGGGAGCCTAACCTCGCTCCCATCCCTGATGCTCGCATCAGAGCGGCTCTGTCATCTCCTGAGTGGCTGGGAAGTTATTTCCAAGTTCTGCGGGCTCGGGAGTTTTTTGTGTGCCGGGCTCTGCCATCTGGCAGGCACAGGAAAAACCAGCAGAGAGAGGCCAGGGCTGTAAGTGGTGCTCAGTGCTCAGCCTAGCATGGCTCAGCACGCTGAGCTTCTGTAGAGACACGCAAGGGTCACAGGAGGAAGGAATTGTTTCTCCCTGTATGGAAAAATAAACAAAAAAAGGAGAGGAGATTGGAGTCTGTGCTGGTGTAACACCCGTGTCACCTTTCTGGGATCTGCAGGGTTGCAGAGTAGATCTGGAGGTGAATTTGCACCTGTGCAGAGTTCTGAGGATGAAGGGATAACAAAGATGGATTTAACAGGACTGCAGAGCATCCTTGGGCCTGGGTTTGGTGCCACCGCCCAGCTCCAAACCTTGTGTGTGCTGTGACAGGACAGAAAAGAACAAGAATTCCAAATCTTGTGTGTGCTGTGACAGGA
>VRYO01001441.1:1293381-1316467 GCA_009812075.1 Sialia sialis
AGGAGTGTAAAGGACAAGAATTCCAAATCTTGTGGGTGCTGTGACAGGAGGGTGAAGAGCAAGAATTCAGGTTTCCCAAACACTGCTGGGTGTTATGTGTGCAGGCAACGAGCTCCAGGAAATTTGTGTCACTGTTAAAAAGAAGTGGCTGCAGGAATGGGATGTGGCTGCTGCCTGGAAAAGCTCTGAGGCTGGAAGAGAGGGAGGTTTTAGATTTTTTTAAAATGGTTTTTAAGATGCTCTGAGGCTGTAAGAGGTGGAGGTTTTGGATTTTTTAAATGGTTTTTAAGACGCTCTGAGGTTGTAAGAGACGGAGATTTCAGATTTTTGGATGGTCTTTAAGATGCTGTTAATGCATAGATGAAGTTTACAGTAGTTGTGGGTTATAGTTGATGGTTCCGGGCAAGTTGTGTGTTTTGAAGTTTTGTTTTATTTATGTTACAAAGCATTATATTTTTATTTGCTGTGCATTTTATTACATAACAACCAATTAATACTTTTACTATTGTTCATAGTTTATTTTAACTACTAACACGACTATATTTATGTGACTATTTTTTAATTACAAAAGGTTAGTATGCTACAGTTTGAGTTGGAAGTTGTTTTTTTGGTTTTTTTGCAGTGGGAAAATGTTGAGATTTTTTTTTACTTGTGACATTACTTTTCTAGTTTGCTTGTGAAAATTTTTTTTGCTTGGTAAAAACATCTTTTGTTTGAGGTGGATTTATTTTTTGCTCAGAATTATAAAATCTCCTTCTCACTTATTATCCTTTTACCTTCTTAGTTACTCAGCAAGACTGGCTCAGCAATTCTTTTCCTCTATATCAAAACCTGCTATTATTTCTATACCTTCTTCAGATTTTACATTTTACATTTACATAAATCAGCTTTTACCTATTATCCTGGAAGTTAGTGGAAAGTTTTGGTGTGGGCGGAAAGGGGAAAGCCCAAAGGATGAAGGGGAAGCTGCTCAAATTGCAAAGAGTCCTCCAAAGACTTTTTGGAGAACAATTGCAATTACAAACACTGTTAGTGTTGTGTTTCATTTTCAATTTCAGCCCATAGAGTTCAATTATTATTTTCATTAATGGTGTCGGGTTCTCATCAGAGTGCACAAACAAGGAGGTTTTCCTTGGAGATTTTGGGTTCTGTCCCCTCAGCAAACGTGGCCATGGGAAATAAATACATTGAGAAATGATTGCCTGGGTACCCCCCTAGCCCTTCTCGAAAATGGGATCACTTTGCAACAGAAGAAGCATTTATTTATCCCAAAAAATGTGAATTGCGGTTGTGGGTGTGTCCCTCTAAATGAGGGGGACACAATCAGAGATGAAAACTGCAAAACGTATGGGAAATGCACAGAAAATAAATATTAAATTTCCTGACACGTTTGGAGTTGGGTGACACATTGCAGGTTTATACTCAGTTATTAGTGGTTTGAAATGAAGATTTTTTTTTTTTATAATGAAGCCACTAGATAAAGAGTAGAGATAAATACTTTTTTCCAGGCTGCAGAGGGAGGGGATATTTGAGGAGGAATTGTTCTGTGACTGGGAGCTGGCCACGGATCCATTGCTGTGGAATTGTGTGCAATGTTCTCTCTGGATCCATCTGAAATACAGAATATTTCCACCCCATGTCTTCTTTAATCCATTGAGGAGAGCATTACCTACCCAAGTGTGAGCAGGACATCTTGGCACAGCAAAAAAATAAAATAATTAGAGGCAGTTTTAAGCTGGGTTCTGGCATGCTGTGGTTTTAAGGTTGATTTTTAAGTTGGTCAAATCTCTTGGGCTCCCTTAGCTGATTTCCTAACCCTGATTTTGCTCCTTTTTCACATCTATCCGACATTTTTGAACTAAAGGCCAGAGGAAATCAAACTTCTGCCTTCCCCTATTTCGGGGATTAGGGTGGAAATAATGTCCCCACATCAAAACCTAAACTTTAAACCTAAAATCTAAATTGGAGTGAGGGATGCAAGAGAAGTCACTCAGAAAAAAAGTCGAAGCAGACTGAATAAATCACTTTGAGTCAAGGCTTGAGGATGGAGAAGTTTCTGGTTTGTCCCATCAGGAAATGAGGATTTTGTGGGGGTTGGAGTAGCAGGCATGGTGTTAATCTGCTTTTGGTTTGTTTGTTTTGTTTGGTGTTTTTTGTGTTTGTGTGTTTTATTTGTTTTTGGGGTTTTTTTTGGCTGGTTGGTTGTTTTTTTTGTGCAAATGGAGTGTTTTTATTAAAAAACCCCCAAGTGACAAATGAGCATCCAGCTGCTCTTCTCCTGGCCCGGGTTTGGGATCTCATCCTCTGCTGCTGCTCCCTGCTCTCCCAGAGAATCTCTGACAGACTCAGAGAACTCTCCTGACCTACATATGTTGCTCTCCACGTTTGTTAAGCTGGGTTCACACTTTATGCACAGGAGTTTTGTGAAGATTAATTAGCTGCTGTTTGTGGAGTTCCACGGAAATGCTCCGGCTCAGTGCAATAACCCCTCTCATTCCTCACCCAGTGCAAGGTGAACGTTCTTTTAAAACGCCTTTGTGCCCTGCCTGATCCCACACTGGCTGTAAGTGCTGCGAAAAAATGGGGAATTGTCTCATCAGCTCCCTGATAACACACCCTGATATCATGGATCCAAATTACTCCAGAGATAAAGATTCAGATTACTGAGAAGCCTTCTACTATGAGCTTCATTAAAATCAGGATGGCGATATCAAATACAGTAATCTCACGACTATAAGGCGCACTATTTTTTTTTTTCAGTGAGGAGCCGCGCACAACAAAGTAACGAATTAGTAATGGAATGGCGCCATCGCGGGGTTTACTGGCAGCTGCTCAATTTGCAAACATTTTTCACGGATCGGCGCAGCCTTTAAACGCAGCCCCAGGCACCCTCCCTGTGCTGGGGGCCCCGGCAGTCCCACCCACCCCCGGCCCAGCTCTCACGGCTTCAGGGTTGGCAAATTTCCCAACTTTCTCCATATATAAGGCACACCGGATTATAAGGCGCACTTCTGGGTTTCGATCAAAATTTTAGTCAAAAGGGTGCGCCTTATAGTCGTGAAATTACTGTAAATACAATGAATTGATTTGAAGCAGTGACCTTCAGATCTGCCCTTGGAAAGGAAGGAATTTGGGGTTTTGTGGGGTTATTTGTCACATTTATCTCAGAGGGAGATCTGACCTCCTCCACAATTCCTTGCTCTGAGGAGTTGGAGTCAGGCCCTCACTGCAATAATAACTTCTGCAGCTCACTCTATATTTACATTTAATATTGTTTAACTGATACTCATAACAAAAACTTCTGTTTTTTGGTTTTTTCTTTGTTTCCTTTGTGGCTTTTTTGGAAGCACTGAATTATTTAAGCAGCATAGATTTTGGGATCTCAGGGTTTGCTGGGAAGCATAATCAGAATTACCCTAGATGGTAGGTATGTTCTCATGCCAAAAAATCACTGAGGCCACAAATTCCACAGCAAGTCCAAAAAGCCAGAATTATTTGCTTTACAAGGCAGAAGTTTTATGTATATCCAGATTTTTAGGTGTATCCAGAAGCTGTTCCCAATATGCAGCCAATGTTGCACCTCTTGATTCTGTCCCTCTATTTTAATGAAGCATAAAAGGTGGATGGGGGGAGAAAATGATTCATTGAGTTAAAAAAAATTAATATTAGACTTGACTGCATGTGGGACTTGGCTTTAGAGTTTCTGCCTAGTCCTGCTGCCATCACCAGAAGATTTTTGTGACTCCAGCAGGATTTGATTGAGGTCAGTTTGATTCTTCTCCCTCATGTGAGGTGGAGAAAAATCCTCAGAGGTTCCAGGTCCAGCCAGGTACAGAACCTGAGAATTTAGGCACAGACAGGTGAGATGGGACCATGGGTCAGAAACTGCTTTGGGGACAGTTTAAGTGAAGCAAGACCCAGCTTAATTTGCCCTCACCCTTTTTCCACATCCATGGAGAGCCCTGTGCACCCCTCAGCTGTGTCCTGCTGCTTCCCCACCAAGGATTGCTCAAGGCTTGACTGAAAAATAATTCTTTAACAATTAATAATTCTTTAATTCTGGCTTTGTGTGAAGTGGAAAAGGGGCACTCAAAGGATTCATCAGCATGGTGGGAACTCCCAGCAGGAGGAGCAGCAACTTTTAAAACAGCTGTAAAAAAGAGGGAGGCAGATTTAAGGGGGCATTTTGGAGACCTCTTAAGAGCATCAGCTGTACCCAAGGAGAGAGAGACAACAGGAACAGAACTCTGGAATTTTATCTTAATTAATTTTAATATCTGGGAATCTAGTCAATCAGCTTTTCTATAGCAATGCCAGATTTTTTTGTATTTAATTTTCCCTCAGCACCCTGAAAATGTTGGGAGGATGGGCCGAGGTCCCTTTGCTTGGCTGGAGCCAGAGTCACTTTCTAAACTCCCACGTAATTCTGTCTCCTTAGCACGGCCAAAGATTGGCCAAGAAACATCCAAAATCAGCTGATTTTTTTATAATTCTGCTTTAAAAAAAATTATTATTAATTTTGATTTATATCTAGGTTAAGGACAAAAACTGGCTGAAGTGTTCTCATTTAAAGAAATGAATAAAATCTTTCTGCAATTCTCCTGTTGCCCCTAAATCGGCTTCATTTAGTGCCAAACCTCCCCTCCTCTTTGCTCCCCCCCAAGTCATTTTTATTCTAATTCTGCAATAAATATTAATGCCTTTCCCAGACGCAACCTCTTAAATATATATACACACACACACACATATATATGTATATATAAAGCCTACCAAATACTTCATACAGGTGCCCACTTGCAGCTCAGATTTGGCTGGAGGAACTCCGAAAAAGAGAAAAAGAAAGATGTGATTCAACTGGAGAAAATAATAATAATAATAATAATAATAATAATAATAATAATAATAATAATGTGTGTGCAGCTAAATGCAATTAAATCTAAATTTTGGGATTATAGGAGGGAGATTGTCATAGTGCAGCATATCTCAAATATTTTAGCAAAATAAAAGTGAATATTCCCAAGTGAAAGCAAACCCTGCACTTTCTGACGCATGCGAGGCAATTTTGTGATGTCTTCGAGCACCAAAAATTTCAGCAAAAATTTTCGAGCTTCTCAGCAAATCCCAGAAAGTCCAGGCAGCTCCAGGACAGCTCAGAGGGATTCCCCAAATTGAGCTGGGCTTGATCTCCCAGCCCGGGCTCCATGGGTTTGGTGCAGAGGGTTGGGAACGTTCAGCGCTGCGGCAGCTCGGCGAGAGGGGAAATTTTAATTTTATTTTTATTTTTTTTAATGCCCATTGCCCCCCTCAGCACGAATCAGCCCGGATTTAATTGGAATCCAGCTTCATTCTCGAGCGTGCTGCTGGTTTGTGTTTGGTGGGGAGCTGAACCTTGATTTTCTGCAGGGGTTTAGCAGAAAAAAGGAGGATTTTGCGTTCCTCGCCACGCCGTGTTGCTGGGTTTGCTTGTGGATGCAGTTAAATATAAATTTGGAATTTTTTGCCTCTCTGTGCCTGCGTTTTCGGGGTTGTGTCACTCCCAGTCCCCCAGGATCTGTGCCCTTCCCAAAATCAGCCCAGCTCACACAGCAACTTCTCTTCCCCTGCTCGTTTTCTTCGTTCTTCCGTTCATGTCGAGAATTTTTCTCTTCTCAATCCAAAGGGATGCAAGCATTACAAAAATTAAAATATTAGCTGCCCATTTTCCTGCTTGATTTGTTTTATATTCCCTTAGAAGTAACAATTTGTGGATTTTTTTTTTTTTTTTTGGTTGTGGTTTTCCTGCAGAATGATCAGCCAGCAGCTCATCGATTTTCACTAAAAGTTCCTTTCCCTGGTTCATTTTACAGTTTGGAGTTTTCCTTTGCATGGGCACATCTCCTATAAACTGTTTCTATATCTACAAATATTCTTTTTTATACCTTTGAGAAGAAGGAAAGTAAAAAAAAGAATATTTGTGAGCAACAATTGCTCCTCACGTTACCCTGTGACTCTCCGGGGGTGCCGGCATGAAGGAGATTTTTCCTCCTGAAAAAGTTTTATTTTGTAACAAATCTCACCAAATCTTTTGTATAAAAGAGGTCACAGCTTTTAGCATGGGCTCGACAAGACTTATTTAATAAAATACATTCAGTGCTGCTCCCAAGGCATGAAATTCTGCAGGATTTTTATTTGGAAGGCACGAGGTGCAGAGGGAGAAGTTGCCCTCTGAGAGCTGAGCACCGACACCTCAATTCCTGCTCAAGGGAGATCTGAGAGGGAAACGTGGAGAAAATAACACTTCCACCTGGAGAAAATACACATTTTAAAAATATCTGACGCATCGGTGAGAGATTTAAGGAAAGGATAGTTAAAAATTAAGACATTTTAATCGAAAATGCGTGGCAGGGGGGATTTTGTGGCACGATTTGGGTCTGGTTTGTGGGTGAGGTTTTCGGAGGGGATTTTTTTTGTTTGAGGCACACACAAATGGATCCAACCCGTGTTTTTTTTCTTTGTGTTTTTGGGGCAGATGGAGGAGAAATCTCGTGGTGGGAGCAGTGCAGAGAAAGTGGAGCTAACAAGGGAGAGCAGATTTCTGTTATTGTCTGGCGCAGGGGCTGGTTTGGAGGGTGTTGTTGGTAAAGCCAGGAAATATCCATCTTTCTCCTTTAAAGTTCTAATTCAAGGCATGAATGTGTGAGTTCTGAAGGGACTTAGGGACTGCGGTAAAAAATCGTTGTCATAGTAACAGAAAGGGAAATAGGCCTGGCTCACCTGGGACTTTAACTTACTGCAAAAGCAGATTTTTTTTATTTTTTATTTTTTATTTTTTTTAAGGAAAGCGCTCAGCAGGAGAAATAAATAAATAACTTGTTCTTTGTATTCGAAATCAATTCTTCAGCTATTTATTTTTTCTTGTATCTGACTCTTTCTCCTTCTAAATCCATCTCGAAGTCTTTGATTAATTTTTTTAATTACAATTGTTGCGGTTAAACCCATCTTGTCTGACAAACAGAAACGGAAAGAATAACAGAGAATACTCTCACTTGCAACAGAGGATGCCAAAAAATTTCTTGCTTATGCCTGGATTTTGAAGACTTGTTTGTTGTGTTTTTAATCCAGCAACTGCAGCTTTTCACACAGTTTCCTTACCTCTGAAATGTCCAGATTCAATCAGAAAACAAAGGGGTGAATCCTTTCCTCCGTGGATGTGAGACAAAATTTGGTGGAATAGCTTAGGGGAAAAAAAATAAATTCCTGCTTAATATTTCCAAACTCTAAAATCTGCCTGCAGTTTTGGGTGAGTGACCAGGCAGGCTGGAGCTTCACCTTGGGTCCATGACCAGCTAAACCCCACGGAATTATAAACTATGTGAAGATGGGTGGATGTGACAGGACAAAAAAAAATAATGGGTGGGAGAACTTTGTGGGATGTTAATGGGTTGATGTGCTCGGACAGCGTGAGCTGTCGTGTCTCACTTTTTCTCCTGTTTTCCTCATCCTCCCCCAAAATCCAGGTAGGAATAATCCGGGCTCTTGGCAGTTCTGCTCCTCTGCTTTAGGGACTGGAATCTTCATCAACTAAAAAACATCATCAGGATGAAACCTCACCAGATTGTTCTCTGGGCTGTGTTTGCTCCTGGGTTTTTTTTTATTCCAAGGTTTATCTGTCTGGAGTTGCCCTGTTGGTTTTGTGGATTCCACAATACCATTCTCCTCCTGCATTGTTTCGTGGGAAATCCCTGCAGACAGCCAAAGAAAGACCTGGAATGGGAGGGAGAGATAAAGGAAGAACTGAAATTGTGTGGTCAAACCTGCAGAGAGGGAATGGGTGCAGATCAGAGGAATTGTGTTCACTCACACCACAGATTTCACTTGTACTTTACCTGCTGTTTTTTGTAAATTCTCTTAACTAGAGTTTGTGTTTTGAGAAATTCTTGCAGTCCTGTAAGATCCACCCTCCTGCAAATCACTTCATGTCCATTTTAAACCAGAACACAACAACATCTTTTGCTGTGGCTGATGGAAGTGACGTGGTTCTTTATCTTTCCAGATTCTTCCTAAAATTTTTTCTCAAGTGCAATCAGAATTGCTTGAAAACAGCAGGAAACCCAAGAGATATGAGACGGTTCCAGGTAAGTCTTACAAGGCTCAGCATTAACCTGCCTGCCTTTGTTCTTCTTTTCCTTTCCCATCTCTCCCACGTTGCTCCTAAAAAACACGATGACAACCTATGAAAAGCCACATCAGACACTGCTAAAGTTTTTTCTCCGTTTGTTTTGTTTGAACCGTTTTTTTCCTTCTTTTTTTTTTAATTTTTTTATTTTTTCCCTTCCCTCTTTTTCCACCCTGAATCCCCAGGGGGAAATGCTGTACTGTACCAGCCAGGAGTGGATATTTGATTTGACACCCTCGGGCAAAGCACTCGCACATGCAGCTGCCCACAGCAGGGATCGTGCTTGTGATATTTAGATGCCTCAGAATTTTTCAAAGTAGCTCTGTACGTGCTACACGAGCAACCTCCTCATTTCCTACCTCTTCCCCTGTTGTTGTTTTTTTTTTTTTTTTTTTTTTGCTAACACCCTCACATCCTCCCTTCAGCTTCTTTAAAATAAAAAAAAAAGCAACAACCCAAGAAGCCAAAATAGCGATGGTCACTTTAAGATCTCACAGCAAAAGCAACAAGCCCCAAACCCCCCATGGGACCCTGACCCAGCTGCCTTGCAGTGAAATCTGCCCCTGGATTGTGAATTGCAGCTCCCAGAAAGAGCAGAGGAGAGAGGAGAGCAGAGACAGGCCCAGCTCTCGTGCCCTCACATTTAGGCAGCTCTGTGTAATAAATGTATAATAAATGAGAGGGTTTCACCCTCTGTACAATACATAAGGAGCTCTGTATAGAAATAAGAAGATTTCACCTGTAGCTCTGTATATAAATAAGATTTCACCTGTAGCTCTGTATAGAAATAAGAAGGTTTCACCTGTGGCTCTGTATATAAAAAGGAAAGTTTCACCTGTAGCTCAGTATATAAATAAGAAGGTTTCACCTGTAGCTCAGTACAATAAATAAGAAGGTTTCACCTGTAGCTCATACAATTAAATAAGAGGGTTTCACCTATAGTTCTGTTTATAAATAAGAAGGTTTCTCCTATAGCTCTGTATATAAGAAGGTTTAATAAGAAGGTTTCACCTGTAGCTCATACAATAAATAAGGTTTTACCTGTAGCTCTATATATAAATAGGAAAGTTTCACCTGTAGATCTGAGCAATAAATAAGAAGGTTTCACCTGTAGCTCATACAATAAACAAGAAGGTTTCACCTGTAGCTCGTACAATAAATAAGAAGGTTTCACCTGTAGCTCAGTATAATAAATAATGTTTCACCTATAGCTCTGAGCAATAAATAAGAAGGTTTCACCTCTATCTCTGTATACAAATAAGAAGATTTCATCTGTAGCTCTGTACAATAAATAATGAGTTTTCACCTGTAGCTCTTTATACAAATAAGAAGGTTTCACCTCTAGCTCTGTGTATAAATAAGAAGATTTTATCTGTAGTTCTGTATATAAATAAGAAAGTTTCATCTGTAGCTCAGCCCCTGTTCAGGAGCTGAGGGAATGGTGCAGCTCTGATATCTGAATGTGAGGTCAGGTCACAGGGAAGGGGAGGAAAGTGGGGCTGGGGGTGACTCTGGGGCAATGAAATTGGGTGTTGGGATTCACCCCAGCTGCTCTGGGTGACCTTTGAGCCATTTTCCCTCTCTTTTCATCCCCGATTCCAAATGGGAATTTTGGAATTCCTTGGTGAAACTCTGTGCTCTTGGTCCAGGAGAGCTTTGGAGCAAGTCCAGGAGTTTCCAAAACTCCCTGGTGGAAGCCAGAACCACTTATGGAAATTCTGCTTGTTGTCCCGGTTTTTGTGCCTCCACTGTCCCACATCTCTAATAAAAATTGGATTTTAGCTCCATGGTTTTCCTGCAGATCCTTGGCATGGCAAGGTGACATCCATAGGTTTGGCACTGGATGCTCCATTGCTCCATATTTTATATTTTGTGTTCAATTGCATCGGTTTCCTCATTTATAAATGGAGTTAAAACTCCACAGGAGTTTACTGAGTTTACTTCAGACTTTCCATCAAAACGTGTTCCCATAGAAAATGGGATTTTTATTTTTCTTCCTCTTCTGCTGGCAGCGCAAAATTTAATAATTAAAAAAGTTTCAACATTTACGAGAAATCCTGTAAAATGAAAGCTTTTGAAAGCTGAGAAAAAAATAAAGAAACACAGGCAAAAAAAAAAAATAAAAAAAGGATTTATTAGCTTTTTGTTTGGAACGCAAAGAAATTTAAAGAAAAATTCCTGACCAACCTAATTTTTTTCACCAGCAGTTTAAAGAGACTGCAGTGACTTCTTCACTCTGTGCTTTTTAGAGATGATAAGACACGAGGAAAAAAGAGGTGCTCATTGTTAGGGAATTTATACGGAGGTTTTTTTTCAAGTGGCAATTTCCATAAAGAAAAAAAAGAAGCAATTAGTTATCATCTGCCAAGAATGCTAAAAAATCTGGAAAGCAAAAGAAAACCTCTTTTACAGCGTGTAAACACGTCTTGTTGGCTCTTGGAGGAGCGAGGAGAGCTGATTGTGGAATGGCAGGGAACAGAAACAATAATATTATAAATTATAGATATTATCCATAAATAATCTCATTTTTGTTTTTTTTTTTCTGAGTTTGTAACATGTCGTGCCCAGGGCTCTGCTGATTAACACCTGGGGACCTGAGGCACTGCCACAACACACAGAATGTTGGTGGCAGCTGCCAAAAAAAGAAACTCTGGACTCAAACATGCTGGAATATTGGAGAAATTCAGCTCTGATTTCAAACCCATGCTAGCCACTCCCAAAAAATTCTCAAATCCTCATTTCCATCAGATGCTTAGCTGCAGGAGGAGTTTGGATCTAACTTTTTAATTTTTTTTTTTTTTTGGGGTGAGGGACAGAAATCTCAGTGGTCTCAGCATTATCCTTGGTGTCACCTCACCCAAAGGAGGAGGTGACAGAGCCCAAGAGCCTCAGGTGTGCAGGGAAACCTTAAACAGAGAAATGAATCCAGCCCAGGATGGAATTCCTTCATTCCCGGCCTTCTTCTGAACTCTGCACCAAAATCTGAATTTTATTGAGGAAAACAAGCTAGGGTTGATTCTGAATTCTGCACCAAAAATCTGAATTTATTGAGGAGAGCGAGCTAGGATTGACTCTGAACTCTCCACCAAAATCTGAATTTTATTGAGGAGAATGAGCTGGAATTGACTCTGAACTCTGCACCAAAATCTGAATTTATTGAGAGCGAGTTGGGGTTGACTCCTCAGCTGGGCTTTCTGCCTCTGGGAAAACAGAGCCAAGGAAACTCCAGAGTTCTGTTTTTCTGGGATAATTTGGGATAATTTCAACTCCTCCTGCTCTTTCAGTCCTTGGGAGTTCATCCCCTTTGTGTGTGAGAATTCAGTTCAGCCTCCCAGATTAATCAAGATCAGCCTTTAAAACCACTAATCTCAGTTTAATATTTTATCAACCCCACCAAAATTTCAACCTTTTCTCAGAGTTACAGAATTGAAACCTTTGAGGCAAGTCGCAGAATTCTTGAGGTTTCTGAGTGAGACCAAGATTTTCACTCAGGCTCCTTCAGAGCTGGACACGTGGGTTGCTGAGATTTGTTCTGGGCTGCAGAGGTCAGTGTGGATAAAAAAAGATACAAAAAGTGGCTCAAATTGCTAAAATCTGACACCTTGGGAATAACAAAGCTCCGTGTTCCAAAGCAAATTAGCCATGATGAACAGGAAGGACAATAGGCAAAGACAGCTTGTTTTCTGTCTGCCTCCTGGTTTCTGGGGAGAGCAACATCACTTCCCTGACTAAAACCAAAATTTGGAGGGTTCTTGGACACTCCAGTGGCTTCTGGACTTTTATTTTATTTTTAGTTGATTTTTTTTCAATCTGTTCTATCTGTTTTTAAATCTTGCTAAATTCTTTTTGCCTGCTGCTTGCTGGGCATGGTCAGCACCCTGAAAAGTCAAAACTGGGGGAAAAAAAAAATTAAATTTGTCTGTTTGCACACTTTGGATGTGCTAATTTTAATTTTAATTGTTAATAGATTCACCAGGCACAGCAATGGATGTGCAGAGATGTCTGATAGGTTTGAAGGGATAATTTTGAATCCTGCCAGTGCAGGAACCTGTGAGTAAAAAGCAGCGTCACACAGCACAGTGAGGCAGAGTGGTTTATTCATTTCATGATTTAATTCATTATGTTTCAGTCTTGGGCCATATCTAAAACCTCTGCTGGTTTTTGCCCAATAAATTATTTGCACAGCTGTTGTTATTAAGTCCCTCCTTTTCCAGACATTTCCAAGCACTTCACTTCCCTTATGCAAACAGAATTCTGCAGCAATGCTCATCTAAGTGTGTTTTAATTCCTGTCTGTGTTCTTCTGCAGAACCAAATATTTTCATTTTCCATGGAGGAGTGCTTGTCAAACCTCCAGAAGACATCAGAATTTTCTGTAGTTATTAAAAGAAACAGGAGAGAGAATCCTTCTATCAAACTTCTCATTGAAATCACTACTGAAATTTGAAAGGGTCTCATCCAACACCATCTTTGCTCTTTAATGAACCTTAATGAAAGCCTAGACCTGAGGCTTTGTGATGAGACACAGATATGCAGTACAGTAATTTCACGCTTATAAGCCGCACCTTTTTCATGGAAGAATCCAGCCTACCCCAGTAGTGCGGCTAATCATCAGGTGCGGCTTATCTATGGACAAATCCCAGCGAAATGCCAACCCGGAAGTGAGAGCCGGCCGGGGAGGGCGCCTGGGGCTGCCTTTAAAGGCTTTGCTGGTCTATGAAAACTGTTTGCAACTTGAGCACCTGACACCAAACCCATCTGGCAACGATTCTGTTACTAACTCGTTACTTTGTCGCACATGGATCCTCGCTTAAAAAAAAAAAAAAAAGTGGCTTATCATCTGGTGAGGCTTATTTATGGACAAATCCCATGGTCTACCTGGCTACCCGGATATGCGGCTTATAATTGTGAAATTGCTGTAATTTCACTACTATAAGGCCCACCGGACTATAAGGCGCACTTGTTTTTTTGCAGCGAGGATCCGCACACAACAAAGTAACGAATTAGTAACGGAATGGCGCGATCGTGGGGTTTACTGGCAGCTGCTCAATTTGCAAACATTTTTCACGTATCGGTGCAGCCTTTAAACGCAGCCCCATACCACGGGCCCAGCACTCGCAGCTTAGGTCAGGACTCGCATTTCTGGGTTGGCAAATTCCCAAACTTTGTCCATATATAAGGCGCACTTCCGGATTATAAGGCGCACTTCCGCGTTTCGATCAAAATTTCTGCCAAAAGGGTGTGCATTATGCACGTGAAATTACTGTAAATTAGAGATGTGAAATAATGCCTCACCGTGCATCCTGCTGAGTTTTCCGTCACAGAGCAATGGTTACTCATGACTGGAAAAGTGTCAAGCTAATGCTTCTGATTAGGATGGGTGTGAAGCTGCACAGTTTGGGCTGGGCTCGGCTGAACCCCAAAGTTCCAAAGCTCTGGAATCCAAGTGTCCAAGCCTGACCTCACCCTCCCTTCCCATTATAAGGCTCAGATATTTCATGTACTGGTAATAGATTAAGATAAATTAAATGTTAGGTTTCATGTGTATCATTTAAAAAAAAAAAGGGGTGGGGAGGAAAGATTCCATTAACACTGCATTGTAAATTTAATGAAGCTCCAGATGCCTGAAGAGTTGTGGTTTTTTTATTTTAATTCTTTAGTTTGGAGAGCAACACCAGCTACTTTGTGATCTCCTTGACTATTAGAAATTTGTTTTGATATTAAGTAGAGCTACAAAAATATAATGAAATTATCTTGCTTTCCTCTTTTCTTTTAACCAAATGCAATGAGTTTGTGCTGTTGAAAACCATGTTTTACATCAGAAGTTAAGGAATGTGTGATCATTATTTTAGTGGGATTTTTCCTCTGTAGTAACATGATTTCATTGTGAATCACTACTTCAGTGTCTGTCAGTGGCTAAAGCAGGGAAAGAGAATCTATCTAGAACTAAAGGAAAGGGAATATTTCTAGAACTAAGGGATGCTTTCATAGTTACTTCATGGCTGCCCAAAAACCCACAGAGATGGAGCAATATATCCTTGTGAATTGACCTGAAGCAAATATTGGTTATTTATCAATTAAAATATTTCCAAATGAAGCATCTGGGTGGAAAACTGAGGCAAAAATCATCCTAAAATCACGTATTCAAACCCAGGGTTTGAGCTCAGCTCCTCTGCAAACTGAGTTTCCAAAGGTACTGCTAAGCAGGGCTGTGTTCTCAGTGAGGGATTCAGGAATGGAACTTAAAATAAAATAAATAAAAATAAAAATTATACCCTCCATTTAATGAGGAAATCTGCAGAAGTTGATGGAACCCCAATGATGTTTAATGGTAACGAGTGATGCGTAAAGGGGAACAATAATTCTGTGGAATTAAGATGAGGCTTTGGAGCTGAAATGCTTCAGCTGAGACACATCAGGCTCTTGTTGGTTGGGAATTTCTGCTTCCTTCAGGAGCACAGGGAGTGAACAGGTCCTGCAGTGGCAGGGAGGGGTGGGAGGCAGCAGAAATTGGTACTAACAGTGGCCAGAAATTGGTACTAAAAGTGGCGAGAAATTGGCATTAACATTGGCCAGCTTTGAACCAACGTCCTTTCTGAGGAGCAAAAAAAGAAAGGTCAGTAATTGCCCTGTGTTTTCAGCAGAAAACATGACATGGAGTGATTCCTGGCAGGTACCCCTCCTCCTCTAGATGCTCCTGGGAGGAAGAGAAAGGAAAAATAACAAGGTGCATCCCTGGGGAGGTTTTCTTCCTGACCTCGGAATGGTTGGATCAGTTCATCATCAGGCATGAGAGCAAAGCTGGCTGGGGCTGGGATTTCACCCATCTCTAATCCACAGCTTTGAGGGCTCTGTGTCACTCAGGGAAATGGGAAATCATTAAGAGGGGTGGGATGATGTTGGGAGTTAGGAATGCAGGCTGCAGGAAGAAAAAAGGATGGCAAGGATAAAACAGAAATGGGAATCCTGTCCTGGCTGATGGGGAACTGTGCCAGGAACTCCCCAAGGATAAAAAATGGGAATCCTGTCCTGACTGATGGGGAACTGTGCCAGGAATTCCTGTGGTCAGGCTGGGATAAGGAAAGGGATCACTGACCTGCTGGGAGAGGTGAATGCTACATGCAATAATCATTATGGGGGACTAATTTCCCAGGTATAAATTGCAAAATAATGAAGCTGGTGTCAGCAGAGCCTGGGCCTGTTACTGGAGGGGGCAGATTTCTTCTGATCCAACAAAAGGTGATGCTATTTTAGATTCTGTGTGACTAAGGGAAGGACTGACTCAACTGCAAGAGAAAAAGGACTCAGGAAGCTGGATGCGCTCAGATCTGAAGGCCAAATATCCATGGGGAAAGAAAGTTCCCAGAGTGATGTCTCATCCCTTAAAAACAAACCACAGATGAGATCCACTCTTTCTCACACTCCAGAAAGGAGGGGGGTGGTTTATTGCACTGGTTTCTTGTTTCTTGTTTGGGTACGATACAAAAAAAGAGAGCAAAATGACATTGGAACAGATGCAGGAACGGGTCATTAATGGGACAGGGGCTGGACAAGAGCTTGGCTCAAACATTTGCACTGAGGAGGGATGGAACTGCTCCCTGAAATTACCCCCAGGAAGGGAAATTATCATTTTAAAGCTAATGTTAAGCTTAAACTGACTGGGAATAAACTGAGGCTGCAATTCCCTCATCATCAGGCTTTGAAACACGACAAGCGTCGAGGGCAGAAGGTGGAAGAGACAAAGAGTCAGTGACCCAGGAGTGGTGCCCAATCCTGTGTCCCAGAACCTTTAGATCCCCTGGGGTGAAAGTGCCCAGTTTGCCCAGTTTGCCCAGTTTGCCCAGTCAGCCCTCAGTTTGCCCTGTCAGCCCCCAGTTTGCCCAGTTTGCTTAGTTTGCTTAGTTTGCTCAGTCAGCCCCCAGTTTGGCCAGTTTGCCCTCAGCCCCCAGTTTGCCCAGTTTGCCCAGTTTGCTTAGTTTGCTTAGTTTGCCCAGTTTGCCCAGTTTGCCCTCAGTCCCCAGTTTGCCCAGTTTACCCAGTTTGCCCTGTCAGGCCCCAGTTTGCCCAGTTTGCCCTGTCAGGCCCCAGTTGCAGGCTCAGGGTCCTGGAGAGGATTTCCCAAAGAATTCCAGGGAAGTTTTGAGCAGAGTGAGGCTGCTGGCATTTTTTGCGTGTTTTATCTTATTCCCAATCCAGCTCTGAAGCACACCCAGCACATCCAGCTCTCCTCCTGTGCTGCTCCCTCAAGCAAAATTCTTGTTGACATCAATGGGAGTCCAAGTCCAGGCTGCAGGATGAGGCCTGACATATTTCACCTGGAATTTTATTATTTTTATTTTTAGTTTTTAAAAAATATGTATTTTTATTTTATTTATATTAAAAATTATTATAGGATATATAATAATAGAAAAATACTCATAGCAGGTTTTTTTAAAGTTGAAATAACACGGTGCTGTGACTAGAAAGTTTAAAGGAAAATTTCCTTCCATTCAGCTGGAAAATTCTTCTTCTTCTTCTTCTTCTTCTTCTTATTATTATATTTTATATTAATATATTTCATATTAACAGTTAGTATAGAATATATAATAATAGAAAAGTCCTCATAGCAGGGTTTTTTTTAAGTTAAAATAATAGTGCTGTGACTAGAAAGCTTAAGGGAATGTTTCCTTTCACTCAGCTGGAAATCTATGATTATTAATATTATTATTATTATTATTTTATTTTATTTTATTTTATAGTAATATATTTTTATATTCACAATTAATATAGAATATATAACAATAGAAAAATCCTCATAGCAGTTTTTTTAAAGTTAAAATAACACAATGCTGTGACTAGAAAGTCTAAGGGAACATTTCTTTTCACTCAGCTGGAAATGTATTATTATTATTATTGTATTTTATATTAATATATTTTTATATCCACAATTAATATGGAATATATAATAATATATAAATCCTCATAACAGATTTTTTTTTACTAGTTAAAATAACACAGTGCTGTGACTAGAGAGTTTAAGGGAAAGTGCATCAGGAATTCAATATTGTTTCCAGATGTACAATGTCATAAAGAATTTTTTCCACACTTGGAATGGTAACAGGAATTTTTTGAGAGAGATCATTTACACAGTGATGAGATATGTTACATGGAAGTCAATGCCTGTATGCCTGGAATGTTTGTACCATATGTCCAAATAGGTGTCTGTGACTGACACAGATTTTATATCAGCGGATGGGAATGGATTTGCATATCTGAGATCCGGGGAGCAGCGCACTCCAGAATATAAAAATATTGACACAACACGGATGGGGGAGGGAAATTTGTCACAGCCAGGTGAAGGTTTGCAAAGAAACACAAACCCTGAGCTGCGCAGGGAGGGGAAGGAGGGGCTCGGAGGAGCCGAGTTTAATGTGCTAAAGACACTTTGGCTGGATGTCACGGGAGGTGAGGGAGGATTGTGTTTCACAAATCCACCTGGGAAACAAAAATAATGTGGAGATCCAGCCCCAGCCTCCCTCCAGCCCTGCTGGGGAATCACTGCTCGGCCGCTGTGCCCTCCCAGCCGATAAGGAGACCTTTGCAGATGGGCAGGGAGAACCTCAGTGGGTGAGAAAACAGCTCAGAGAGCTGCAGTTCCCCCAGAGCTCTGAGGGAGATGGGATCGGTGCTTGGAGGATGAAGGAATAACACATTGCCCTCTCTATTTCTTTCTTGCTTGCTTGCTCTGAAACCCCAGCAGAGGTGACAGTTTGGTCCAGCACAAAACCTTATGTTTTTATTCTGTCTGTGCCCAAAATCTTACATTTTTATGCTGTGCCCAAAATCTTACATTTTTATGCCATCTGGGCTCAAAATTTTGTGTTTTTGTGCTGTCTGTGCCCAAAATCTTACATTTTTATGCCATCTGGGCCCAAAATCTGGCCCAGCTATCCACCTGATCTATTTTGTGGTTCTCAGGTCATTCCTTTTGGATTAAATTTTGCATTATCAAATGGTGTTAGGGAGAAGATCATCTGCAGAGAGCAGGCAAAGAAGGCAAATTATCATACACAACAAGTAATGCCATCAGGGCAGGAAAAGAAAAACTCACCAGAACCATTTGCCAGTGGGAAGAAGTCAGAATTTAAATCTCCAGGGAAGTTTGCACATCGCCTTTCATCAGCACTTAAGGAGTTTTTAAAAAGGGCTGGGGCTATTTTACGACGTTGGGAGAACAAGTGTTGATAAATACGTGTTCAGGAGGGCATTGGCAAAAGTGCACAGAAATGGTTAACAAGGTAATGGTAAGAAATGTTGACCTTGATTTGTTTAGCTAAGATGTAAAGATTTTTGAAGGTCAAAGGTGTTCTTGTGTAGTGTTTTGGAGTCTAACTGTGTCTGACCCTCTAACATTAAGCTGCTGTGGCCTGCAGTTTTGAAGAGTGAAGCAAACCAGGGGGAAAGAGGGAAGGGGGAGAGAACAGGAAATGGAGTGAGGTGTTTCAGGAAGTTGTCAGGAGTTGACTGATTGATTCCAGATGGAAAGGGTCACCCTTGGTGACCCAGGAAATACTCACTGGGGGAAAGCAGTTGGCTTGTGAAAGGGAAGGGCCTGGGAGTTAGAGACCATGGTGGAATGCACATTCCTCCTCCTTTTATCCATAAAACATTGGTTTTTAATCTCCAGAATAAAATAATTGTAGTGTGATCTCCATCTGGCAAGAGGGAATGGCTGGGGGAAAGTGAAGAAGTTCAGTCCTTTTGGTGTCCATGATTTCCCGTGTCCATTCTCCACATCGTGGCTGAGGAGTTGGGTGGTGGTGCAGCAACGACAAAATAAAATTCAGGTTACACCAAAAAAGGTCCCAAACTTTCAGCAGGTTCTGCTGCAGATCTGAACTTTACATCTCATGTTCTCCATGAGACTGCTGTTCATTCACCCTGGGTCCCAGCTCATGACATGCCCAGTCATGGATGGGCGAGGTGGACAAAAATGGAACCACACATGGAGAGAGGTCTGGAAGTGCATCTCCCATCCCTGCTGCCTCAGGGAGCAGAGGATGCTCAGCACTTGTCTCCTGGCCTGGTTCTCATTACTCTGCCACCACTGTGGGGGCCTCTTCATCTCCCACCCAAGTGTGGCTCTGGTCTTGTGCACAGCACAAATGATTCCAGCACCGAACTCTGCTCTGGGACAGGGACAGGACCCAGGCAGCAGCTGGAGCTGGGCAGGGAGGGTTAGGCTGGAGAGCAGGGAAAGGTTGGGTTTTGGGAAAAGTTGGGTTTTCGGAAAGGTTGGGTTTTGGGGAAGGTTGGATTTTGGGGAAAGGTTGGGTTTTGATAAAGGTTGGATTTTAGGAAAGGTTGGGTTTGAGAAAGGTTGGATTTTAGGAAAGGTTGGGTTTTGAGAAAGGTTGGGTTTTTGGGAAAAGATGGGTTTTGGGAAAGGTTGGGTTTTTGGGAAAGGTTGGGTTTTGGGAAAGTTGGGTTTTGGGAAAGGTTGGATTTTAGGAAAGGTTGGATTTTGGGAAAGGTTCTTTCTCCAGAGGGTGCTGGCACTGCCCTGAGGCTGCCAGAGCTCCAGGAGAGTTTGGACACCACTCCAGGGATGGCCAGGGTGGGATTTTGGGGTGTCTGTGCAGGGCCAGGAGCTGGGCTGGATGATCCCAGTGGATCCCTTTTGCACTAAACATTCCTTGCTCTATTCAAGTGTGAACACTCAAAGCCTGGCTCTGCTCTTTCTCCCTGGGTGCATTGATCCCACCCGTGTAAGGAGCTCAGAGATGTCTCAATCCCACAGTAACTCTATCTCCAATTCCCACTTTTTTATTTACATTTGGTTGCAATTTAAACACTTGCTGTAAATATTCCAGACACTGGAATAATTCAGGCCTATTCCCCTTTGCCACAGTGCGCTCTGGGCTGGCCAGTGAGAGGCTAAAATTTATTTCCATTGTTTAAGGGAAAATAATGAAGTGCATCTGAGCAGGCTCGGCTATGTCATGCGGGAAACGTTCCCTTTGGATGGAGTCACACCCCACCCTAATGGGAATGAGGAAATCTGCTGGCACACAAAAGCAACACATTCTGTGACAAGAATGCTTGAGAAGTATAAGAGCACAGGATGACAAGAGCCTTTTGGAATGAATTAGAGTTGTCTCGAGAAAGAAAGTATTCTTTAAGCTCGCCTAAGCCTGGGGAGGGCAAGGTCTCTCCTGCTCTGTGCTGGATAGAGTTTTATCAACAATTGGAGTTTGACATTCTCTTACCTCGGCTGTGACAGCTGAGGCTGTGAAAATCCATGAACACATCCAGGGTTTGGCTCTCCATGGCTGTGCATTACTCTAGGTGTGGCAGTGGGATGGAATCAAGCTCGTTTAAACCAACTAATGGTCAAAACTGCTCAATCAGAGGGCATCGTCTTCCACAAGTTAAAAAACTGGAGTTTTTTTCCCCAGAAGTTTGTGGTTTGAAGTCACACATCTTCCTGGACTGGTGGGGTTTAGAGCTTTGGATGCTGTAAAAACTGAAGTGAGATTAATTAACATACACAGTTACTCCTCTAAGAATTCAAACTGGAGCCCAGTCATGGAGGTTGAGGTTTAAACCTGCTGCTTGGTTTGGAGGGCTCAGGCTCAGATGGTTTTTCAGGAAGCACTGTGCACTCACCTGTCATAACCAGGTCCTGTTTTCATGGAGTTTCCGACCTGCAGGAGCTGGGTTATTATAGAGTGAAATGGAAATACAGCCCACAGGATGCTGTGTTAAATGCAATTAATGCACTGAATGAAGGCTGAGAATATTTCCTCCCCTTTTAAAAACCTTGCTGCCATCTTACAGGACAAGAGTCCAGCTGAACTGAATAATTAATCCTTAACTAGTCTAATTTGGAATCAATTGTTTACCTGGCTCTTTCTCCCTTCTCTTCCTAAATATCCAGGTGGTGCTGTCCACAACAGTGAACGTGGATGGGCACGTGCTGGCCGTGTCTGACAACATGTTTGTGCACAACAACTCCAAGCACGGGCGGAGAGCGAGGAGACTCGACCCCTCGGAAGGTGGGAGCTTTGTCTGGAGAGCAGAGCAGAAATTCCCCGTTCTTCCATTTTGTTTGTTTTCAGGAGCAAAGCAGAGCTGAGGGGGGAATTGCAGAGCCTCAGGGGGTTTGGGGAAGGCAGGGGCAGGAAAACAGTGTCTACTGCATGCAAAATATGATCCTCCTCACATCTGAGGGACTGCCTCCCCCTCCCCCTGCAATTTATTAATTAGTATGTACTGCGAAGATGAAAAACGCAGAAACACCGAGTATTATCTAAATTTCAGCCCTCTCATTCAGCTGGGATAGATTTGATTTCAGGCAAATTAGGCGAGATGACATCTTAGTTAAACAGAGCCGTTCCAGCACAAGATGTGTATGAAAAAGTGTCACTGACTGCCTTAAACAAACTGTGCACGGAGCCTAACGATGCGCAGAGGGAGCTGACACTAATTGATGGGAGTTTGTTTGGCTAAGCCAGACTCATGGCCAGCTCCAGGATGGGTTGGGGACTGCATTCAAGCAATTACAAATCCTTGTATCTGTTAAGTTTCAAAACGCTCGGCCCCTCCTCTCCCTCTTGGTTCCCAAAACATTCCGCCTCCCTCCGTGCTCCAAAAACGAGTGGAAAGTGCTGGAAAATGCTCCCAGAGCCTGCTTCTCCCTCTCCTGCAGCCACTGAAAGTGAGAAGAGCTGGTGATGTTAGTGGAATAGACAAGCAAGGATATTATTTCATTATAATGTTTTGCTGCCCCACTTCTTAACTGTGCCCTGTATCAACCTAAGAGAAGAATTAATGAACTGGAAGAAAATGATTGAATCAGTAAAGAATTCAGAGTGGTGTTAATTCTCCCCCAGTGGGCAGTGAAATGGTAGAAGGAAAATCCCAGGATTCCTAGCCTAGGAAGCCATCCAGTTTTTCCTTGACTGATTGGATGTGATTGACTGGCTGTTCAAAGGAGTCTCATGTTTTTGGAGCACTGCCAAAGTTCCCCTCCACCTCTGACCCTGTCAACATTGGGAATGGAGTGATGGATTGACTTTGGTTATGGCCTGGAAACCATATTGGGTTCCTGATGGGATGCATAGTCCAGAGGCCTTGAACATATGGAAGAAAGAAATAAAAAAAAATAATAAAATTGACTTTACAAAATCAAGAAAATTATTATAAGAAATTATCTCCTGATATGAATTGGAGGAGACATTTGATATCCCTAAAACTTCTTCCACCCATCGATAAACTTAATGATTGTGACTCTACCTTTTTTCCACGGGTTTGTGTCTGTGGGATCACATGCTAATGAGTGGGTGTTATTTTGGTTTTTTTAAGCAGCCTCTGCACAATCATTTAAGCGTTTCATTTTTACACCCACTACAGTTGGCCTATTAGGCTTTAATGACACCATGTTAAGTGCCAGTAATAAATAGGCAAGTAATTAACACTTGCAAGGCAGAAAACACTCCCTTATTTATTTATTTATCAACATTCTGGGGTGTGTGGAATTGTGAGCAGCCTTCATGGGTGAATGGATGGAAGGGACTTGTCCCAGGCTCTGCCAGCAGTGGGAATTGAGGAATTCCCAGCTGTGCATGGGTGGAGCTGCTCTCAGCTCCAGTTTTGGGATGTTTGACGCTCACAGGAATTGTTCCAGGGATTTTCATCCAAACCTGCAAACACCCTCAAAGCCGGTGGGCGGGAATTAAAAAAAGACACCTTAAAGTGAAATTTGGATTTTTTTTGTTCTGTGCAGCCACGCCCTGCATCAAAGCCATCAGCCCAAGCGAGGGCTGGACCACGGGGGGAGCCATGGTGATCATCATCGGGGACAACTTCTTCGACGGGCTGCAGGTGGTGTTTGGGACCATGCTGGTGTGGAGCGAGGTGGGTACAGCTCCCTGAGCTGGGGACAATTCCC
>VRYO01001441.1:1328120-1347696 GCA_009812075.1 Sialia sialis
CACAGGGCTGGTGCAGGGCTCAGGAGGGAAAATCTGCCCCAGTCCAGCTGGGTCAAAGGGTTAATCCAAGATTTTGGCTTTAAAGCAAGGGCCAGGTATTTGATTCGATGGTTTCCACAAGAAGGTTCTGACCCAAAGCGTTTCAACCCCAGAATGGTTTGGCCTGGGACAGGACCTTGAAAATCCAGTTCCAGCCCCACCACAAGTAGAGACACCTTTTCCTCGAATATCATGGAATAGCAGTTCTTTTGTTGGGAATGGCTTCTCCCCAGGCTTGCGGACATGTTAAACAGAGCAGAGTTAATCCCCAGCTCTGCCCAGAACACAAACCTGCTGCAAGGTTTAGGCTCAGCCTGGGAATTGAGCCCCACAGCCCATTTACAGCCCTTTTAAAGGTGATCTGTGAAACAAATGTGAGCACTGAGATAAGAATGGAAACCTGTACAGAATTTTGATTTTAACAGGCTGGGGAGGGGGGGTGTGCACCACATAAATGTGCTCCAAGTCTCCATAAAAAATGCCTTTATAGGGCCTGGGAAGTCATCTGGCTCCTTCAGACTTCACTGGAGATAGCCTAGGAAACACAAGTCTGGGAATTGAGCCGTGCCAAGAGGCAGTGGTAATTCCAAATGAGCCCCACAAACAGCACCTGTTGGGCTGGGTGTGATATAAACCCTCAGCTGGGCCACAGGGACCTGCAGAAAGTGGGATTATTTTATGCAATAAGGAAATTCTAAGTGAATGAACAAAACCAGTAACACTTTTAAAGAGAATTCTGAAACTGTTTCTTCCCTTGCCCCAATTACAAGGAAATCCACATTTTCCTAAGATGTTTTCTTCCCTTGAATGGGTAGATCCATTGATCTCACCATGTGAATGCACAGATTTAAGCCTGCTTTAAAGTTAAACTTGTCTGTTATGTAAAGAAGGCCTAAATATTAAGCCTAAATATTAAGGAGTTACCTGAGGTGATGCTAAACCCAAATCAGAGAGAAAACAACTCAGGCTCTTTTTGGGAGACAGAAAAAGGACAGACTAAAAAGCTACTGAAATATTTAAATTAATAATTTTCCTTAAGATAACTCTCAAGGCTCTGCTTAGAAAGAGTTTATCTCTCTTTCAACCTAGAAAGAAATAAAGTGTTAGAGACCACTTGATGCCATCTGTGCCATTTGGTGTCTATAAAGTATTTTATCCAGTCTATAAATCAATAATCAATGAGAGATTCTTAAAAATCGAGCTTTAATATTAAATATTACAAAATCTCAAAGCTAAAACCTGACATCCATCCATTGCTACTGACCTAAGTCCAGTCCTGAGCTGGTCAGGATTAATCTATGAGTCAAGGTGTGAATAATTGCTGAACTAGCAAAATCAGAGATAAATTGATACAGAATTGATTCCCCACATCCCTTTCTTTGTGGGCTTTCTTTCTGTACATCAACACAAAAAAAAATATATTCATATTTTACAACTGTTAAATAGAAGTATCCAGAAAAGCAGTGACACAACAAGAGGAAACAAGGTTTGTTACACCAGGTCTTGGTGACTATTGAACTCTTTCAGCCATGGATGCAAATTCCAGCTGAAATATTTAAATTGATGCAAGCTGGGGAGCACATGCTTTGGAAAGGATCCAGGTACACACAGCCTGATATCCAAATTAACGTTCCCACAGTGCTGACAGACAGATGTGGCCAAAAAGTCAACAGGAGGCTCCCAGAGAGGCTCCTGGCCTGGACTCAGGCAGTGGGAGAGGGAGAAAAACCCTCTGCCACCCCCTGGGGCTGCAAGCCAGGGATAGGTGTGCTGGGCATGGGATTTAGGATTTATTTGCTGATTTATCAAAAGTAGGAATTCAAAAATGCTGCTGGAGAGAGAACAGCCAGAACAGAGAGCAGGCAGTGAACATGTGCAGACCCCTTTCCAGAGGCCATAAACTCTGAATTTCCCCACCCATAACATGTGGAAAACATCTCCTCAATACATGAGAATAGTAATAATAATATTAATAATAATAATATGTTACAGAATTATATATTTACATTTAGAGGATGATAATCTTCTTCTCCTTCTCCTTCTCCTTCTCCTTCTTCTTCTTCTTCTTCTTCTTCTTCTTCTTCTTCTTCTTCTTCTCCTTCTCCTTCTCCTTCTCCTTCTCCTTCTCCTTCTCCTTCCTATTATTATTATTACTATTACTATTACTATTACTATTACTATTACTATTACTATTACTATTACTATTATTATTATTTACCTGCCCCTCAGGCAGAAATAAAATTCTAGATTAGAGCTTCCATGTAAATTCACCATAGCATTATTTAAGCCTGGATTAAACCCCAGTCTAAACACGAATAGCTGTGCAATTGTCATCCCTAGATTTTTATTCCCATTATTAGCTTACAGGCAGGGTTTTTGTTTTTCCAAAATTATATTTTAGGAGGATTTGCTCCCTATGAGGGTGGGGAGTGCTGGGATGGAATTCCCAGAGGAGTTGTGGCTGTCCCAGCCCTGGAAATGTCCAAGGCCAGGCTGGATCACCTGGGACAGTGGGAAGTGTCCCTGCCATGCCAGAGGGTTGGAATTCCATGATTTTTCATTTCCCTTCTGACCCAAACCATTCCAGCACTGATTCCCTTCCCAGCTCCCACATTTGAGTTGCAATGGATCCTTTTCCACTCCAGGACGCTTTTCCAAAGGCCACTTGTGCTCCCCAGGCTTATGATCATTATTAATCGCACCCATTACAGGTGCCTATCACCAGATCATCTGGGTGCCACCCATCTTTGATTATCTATCCACAAAAAAAAAATTCTCCAACCTTGTGACAATTTTAATCAAGTGTTTCAGTTGATAATTGCAAGCTGTCAAGGTTAATACAATAAGGCTCATCTCTAATTCTTTTTCCATTTCCCTCCAAGAGAAAAAAAAAAAAAAAAAAAAAAAATA
Source organism: Sialia sialis (assembly GCA_009812075.1). Classification (NCBI taxonomy): domain Eukaryota; kingdom Metazoa; phylum Chordata; class Aves; order Passeriformes; family Turdidae; genus Sialia; species Sialia sialis. The sequence continues at coordinate 1,331,070 of VRYO01001441.1, forward strand.
AAGACCCTGTGGGATAATGACTGGTGGTTGCTATATTCCCAACTCATCAGGGAGTGTCCTGCATTGAACCACCTTTATTGAAAAGTTACATCGATTCAATATATAGTAATACAGGCAAAAATAATTACAGCTTTGCTAGCAGTGTAAGACCTTAATCCAAACCTCCCAAACATTCAATAAAAAGCGATCCAGGCTGGGAATAGGCTTTTGACAGTGCAGCCCCAGCGGGGAGAGGAGGTGGGGTGGAAATGGGCAGAGCAGGGTGTGTGGAAAGAGAGAGAAAAAGGAAAAGCAGGTGAGGATTCCAGGCAATATTCCTGCACAAAATTCATTCTTGCAGGAGGTGAGGCAGAGAGTGAAATGCCAGTGACACAAATCAGGCTGTGCTTGTGTTTTCTGTGTTATAAACTTGCTGTGTCAGATTGTGGAATCACAAAATCTCAGGATTATCTGGGTTGGGAGGGACATTGAAACATTAAAACATTAAAACATTAAAACATTAAAACATTGAAACCCATCCATGGGTGGACACCTCTCACCGTCCCAGACTGCTCCAACCCAACCTGGCCTTGGACACTTCCAGGTATTGGAGCAGCCACAGCTTCTCTGGAAACCTGAAACATTCCAAGACATATATTATTTTATTATGAATATCTCAAATCCTACAGCAAAAAATGTACTTTCAAATATGTACTTTCAAAAAATGTGCTTTCACTCAAAGTTAAGAAAAAAAAATCACACATATACAAGTTTTCTCAAAATATTTCTGAATGGCAGAAAGTCAGGTTTAAACTTTGCTTTGCTTTGCTGGAAGTTTACCTTGATTAAAAAAAAGTGAAAATACTGTTGATAAAAATAGAAACAGAGGGAACAGAGCTCAAACTACACTGACGCCAGCAGCATCCTTGATATCATCAGAAAATTTCTCTTCTAATGCATTCACACATACCCCAAAAACAGGCATGGAAGTGTTTACCTGCTTTATTTAGGGTTGAAAATGGGAGGAAGAACAGAAAATTCCAAAGCAATTACAAAAAGTATCTGTTTGACTTCAGGCTGTTGGGTTTCACTTTCCCTTTTGGCTATCTGCTAAAATTGGCTGTGACTTTAGCCTCAGTCAGTAAGAAAATATGAAAATATTTATTCTCCTATTGTATTAAATCACAGACCATATCCACAGTTGTTTAAAAACACAGACTTGTGTTAGCTCAGGAACTTGACCAAAGCACTTTTTTTAAAAAACCCTCTCAAGGAAAGGGTGAAATGAATTCTCAGGGGGACCTGCCTTTAAACACATCAATAATCCCCCAAATTTCAGCGGACATAAATTTTTGCAGGATTAGGCGCTCGCACTGCACCGAGGCCCCTTTGAAAACGCGCCTCACTCATTTGTTACATAAATACCTCTAAACTCAGCTCACCCCTCCGAACCTTGGGGAGCAGCACCGGTTCCAGGCAGCTCCAAATGTTGGTTACGAGGAGCAGAGCTGCAATTAAAGGCAGCACAGTGACTAATAAATAATTTACATAAGCCCAGAGCTCTGGGAGTGTGCCAGGTAGGGCTGCAGTGACTCAGACACGAGGGGGAAGCCAAGTGAGGCTGTTTCCACTGGAACCAGACTGGTAAAACCCAGCCCTCGGCCTTGGTTTGTGATTCAGGGCTTGGAATTCCCTGGCTCGTAGCAATTCTTTGTTGGTAGCCCAGTGGGGAGCTCCCTTGGCTTCCTCACCTTTCTCTGCTCCCAGTCCCTCAGAGCAGCAGAACAGGGGGAATAGGGAGCAGAGTTTTGGGTTTTTTCCCTGGGGGGAATAGGGAGCAGAGTTTTGGTTTTTTCCCTGGGGGGAGTAGGGAGCAGAGTTTTGGGTTTTTTCCCTGCTCAGTTTTGGGTTTGGAGGATGGTTTTGAGCGTTCAGCTTGAGAAGTGTGAATTTGGGGATGGTTCTGAGCAGTGTCCATCTCCAAGAGAAAAGCCCACAGAAAATGGGGAGGTTTTTCTGCAAAGGCACATGAACTGATCCTCTCTCTTTTTTTTTATCCATTTAACAAACCTGGCTTTTCACAAGATCAGGAAACCACGGATTTAAATCTCATCCAGGGCCACCCCTGCCATGGCAGGGACACCTCCCACTGTCCCAGGTGTTCCAACCTGGCTTTGGACACTGCCAGGGATCCAGGGGCAGCCAGAGTTCCTCTGGAATTCCCTCAGCCCCTCCCCACCCTCACAGGAAGAAATTTATTTGTTTTTGCCTTTTGCCCATTGTCTTAATTTGGAGGACAGGTGTCTGCTAAAAAGGCAGGAGCCTCTCTATGAAATGGAGAATGTAAATTCCCTTCTTCTAAATTATTATAATATTGAAATCAAGGGGCTCTCAGGCAAAGATATGGGAATAGGAATAACAGTTCTTTACTAGGGAAATTAAAATAGAAATACAGAATTACAAAGAAAAAAATCTCTAAACTCTGGCAGAGTCAGAATCCAAGCTGACAGCCGTCAGTCAGTCAGGGTGTTGGCAGCAGTGCCATTCAATGGTGGCTGCATCCTCCTGCAGTGACAGATGTGCTTCAGTTGGAGCAGTGCTCCTGGACAAGGGGCAGTTTCCTCTGAAGCTCCAGTGATGATGTGGAGAAGCCTAGGGGGAAAAGTGCTACCCTGTGTCCCAAAATCTCAGTTTTTATCTTGGTGAGAAATGTTGGGCTCTTCCCCCTGGCTGGAGCATCTCCCCATGGGATGCAGTAATTTTATCAGTGCCACAGTGGGACTCAATGGCCATGAGCAGAAGAGAACTCCCTGCAGGAAGGATGGGCTGTGAAAAGATAAAGAACACTGGCCCAGCTGGTTTATAAAATTTTGCCATGAACAGGAGATGTCCCCTTTGGAAATAAAGAACACTGCCCCAGCTGGTTTCAATGGATGTTCCATTAGCAGGAGATATCCCACAGAGATCAGGATCACTGCTCCACCCTCAGCAGATGGTGACAGAACAGAGACCTTTGATCACATCCTGTATTAAACACAAGACACCCATTGTCTGTGTCATGGTCTGTCCTACAGTTCTCACTGCAGCACCAAACAATTTAAAGACACTAAAACTCGAGTTTAACCTCAGATCAGGCCCTCCCTGTGACTCCTGACTGCTCACAAAAGGCTCTAATATATTTTGTTCCATAACATTTTGTCACTTTTCATCTTTTTCACTTTTCTTTTTCAGCCATGACTGGTCTTGTCGTTCCCCCGATGTAAGGAAGGGGCAGCTTTGCTGCTCTCCCTCTTCCCTTTTTTCCTCCTTTTTTTTTTCATTTTTCTTTTACAGCACAAAACTACTTATTGTGATGGACCACTAAAAAAAGAAAAAAATAGCACTACAAGCTCTTTTTTGGGGAAAAGCCAGGCCCAGGAAAAAAAAAAGAACATTTTTTATGGATTGGACAAGATAGAAGTCTGCATCATTTACCTGTTTCATATTTCTGACACAACCACATCAACTCCTCAAACATTAGGAATGAAGAAAAGCAAGAGCCAGGATGAACAAGAGTTGGCAGAATGGAATTAGAAATGCAAAATCTTTCCTGGAAGACACGAAAACCTTCCTGAGATTTGTAAAATATTCCAAGGAGAAAAAGGAATTGGCGAAATGATTCAAGCTTGATATTTTGGATACAATTTGTTTTACTTTGTAGGGGTAAAAAAAGCTGAAGTTTCTATTTTCTATGGAGCCTTTCAGATATTGATTTAGTTTATGCAGAAAAACAATTCAACAAAACAGGGTACCAGCATGAAAGAATTTCTAGGACAAACTGACATGAATGATGGAACTTGGTGTATGTGTGTATTTGCTTATAGTTTAACCTCTTTAAAAAATGTAAGATGTTTTACAATTATTTAAATAAATAAACTTGTAACTTATTGTATGTAGAGGTAGAAATTAAAACCCTTTTTTGGACTTTTTTTTTCCTCCAGTTGTACAATGAAGAAAGATGATGCAAAAATGTAGTGATAAGTTTGAGATATATTATTACTGCTGCAATTGCTCCTCACTTTTCCCTCCCTCACTAAATTCTTGTGCAAGGATGTATAGGATTCTTCCTGATTCACAAAACCCTCAGAAACTTTTACCTACATTGTGCTAAACAGGTCATGTAGGAATTTTTTTTCACCCTCCTCATCTTTTCCCCCCCTTTCCCAATTTTTTTTTTTTGCTTCAATTAAAATATTCAGGTACTAAGATTAACTGCTAAGTCTCAAAGACCCAGCTGATGAGTGAGTGGCACTTAGGGATTTGAGTGAATCGGATTTTTTCATGAGGTACTGAGTTTATTTTAGAGATTCAATGTATGAATTAGGAGGGGAAGGCTTCTCTGTGGTTTTTCCATGTAGTTAGAACACTTTAAATTCAGTTATGCTTCATGTTAAGGGTGCATTTATAAAAGGTGAACATGTATTTGAGTGGTTTATGCACTTTTATCCTGAGTCATTTTCAATGGTAAGTATTTGACAGTTATATATTGACGTTCATAGAGGTAATCAATTGCTTTGAATTTTCCTGCATTTTAGCATTAAAAAAAAAAGCGTTTAGTTCTCCTTTGCATCTCCTCTCCTGAAACTGGAAGGTGAGGACAAGTCTGATAAACTAAATCGCAAATTATCCAAATAAACCAGAAATTACAAATTATCTAGAGAGAGCTCTCAAAAGAATTTGGTTGTTGGAAAGCTATTTTTAGTGGGGAAAAAAAAAAATCAGCTACGCTGTGGAGACCCCTCTAAAATCCACACAATTAATGAATGCATGGACAGCTGTTCCTATGGAAACACCTTGATGTTAATCAATAAACCCTAAATAAGGCCCCAGGATCTGAACTTACCTATTTGGACAATAGTTTTATGGATGGGTGAGGAAAAATTGTGTTCTTGGTGATCTTTAGGGATGGAAGGAGTTGAGCTGTGCTTGGGATGGTGAAATTGGGAAAACCCACATGGCTGAGCTCGTTTGGAGCTGCTGTGGAGTTAATTGGGATTAGGAAGAGCCAAAAATCCTCTCTGCAGATCCACAGCTCGGGAGGCTGAGGGGGGATGACCCCAGGGACAGGTTTTGGGTACAGGGCAGCCCAAAAATCCTGGAATGTTTGGGTTGGGACATAAATCCCATCAGTGCCACCCCACCATGGCAGGGACACCTCCCACTGTCCCAGATTATCCCAGCCTGGCCTGGGACACTGCCAGGGATCCAGAAGCAGCCACAGCTCCTCTGGGAATTCCATCTCAGCCAGGAATTCCTTCCCAAAATCCCATCCAAGCAGCACATGGAGTCCTGGAATGATTTGGGTTGGAGGGGATCCCAAAATTCATTTGGTCCCACCATGGATCCCAAACCTCTCACTGTCCCAGGTGTCACCTGGACACTGCCAGGGATTGGGAAACATTTCCAAGGTCCTGCAGGTTCCCTTTCCTGGTGTGGTGACCTGCTCAGCTCATGGGATAAATCCATCCATGCACGAGGAGTTTAAAGGATTTCTCAGAGGGACTGGAGACCCAAATGTGCTGCTCGGATTTTTTCAAGGATTTCTCAGAGGGGTTGGAGCTGCCCAGATTCCTAAAGAAAGTCCCAATGTTGGGAGGGGGTTTTGTGTTCCTGGCTGGGCTCGGAGGTTTGGCAGGGTCTCCATTTGGTGCCTCCTCAATGCCATTGAGTCCCTTTTTTGAAAAGGTGGAGAGGATTTAATCTTTTCTAAAACTCAACTCGCATCACCAAAAACAACAATTTAAAGAGAGATTTGGCGGGAATAATGTGGGTTTAAGAAACATGGGTACAATTAATATATCACAGTCAGGCTGCTGAAACTGTCTGAGTTCCACAAAAAAAAAAAAAAAAAAAAAAAAAAAAAAAAAAAAAAAAAAAAAAAAAAAAAAAAAGAAATAAAAGAAATCCCTGTTAATTACGGCTGCAGGTTGATTGTCCTTACGGGTTCTCTGCGTGCCCCTTGGGCCACCAAGGATGTGGCAACCAGCACCCCTGAAACCAAGTGAGATCTGAAATATCCAAAAATCCTAGATGTTAAAAATCTGGAGTCAGCAGTGCACCTCTGATAACAAAACAGGAACGTGTGACCTGGACATTCCAAACAGCAGCAACAAAACCCCCGAAATATTTTATTTATTCACAGGTGCTGATATCCCAGCAGGGCTAAATCCAAATTCATATTTGGAATTATGGATTTATCCAGGGGTAAAAATGGATTAAGGGCTGGAAGAGTTTGGATTAAAACTTCCCTAAATTTCCTAATTTATTTTCCTAATTCCAAAAATTATCTTGGTGGACCAGACTCATTCTATCAAATCCTTCCTCCATTCCCACCTAGAAACCCCAAGCAGCTCCAAGGTGTGAATATTCCCCCTGCCCCTCTCTGAGTAGGCTGCTTCTAAAATTGATCATCAAATAAACTCGATTCTGTCTGGCAAATATTCCAGATCAGGAATTTCTAGACCATCTACATTCAAACCTCTCCCTTTTTATTTTTTTTTAACAAATGGGATTTTCATTAAAAATCTCAGTCAGGAAAGTTTCCAATTAAAAAAAAAAAAAAAAAGGTATTCAATAGAAAAACTGGGTTTTGTCCATCCTTCTGTTTTATTTTTGCTTATTCAGCACAGTAAAAATAAAAGATCAACAACATCACCGAAATCTTGTGAAGATTCAGGGTGGAAATGACAGCCTGGCAATAAAAAAATAGAAAAAGATGAAAGTTTCTGGAACACTTGAACATTCCTTTCAGCCTTCAGTTGTTTTTATCAGTTCTGTCCAGTTGCCCAATTGTCCAAGTGAAAAAGAGAAACTTCCCTAAAAATCTGCTCCAAGCACTTGCAGAAGAGGATCTGCCCGTGTTGATGCAAAGATGAAAAATCAAATTAAATCTAGGAATTCTTTTGAACACAGATTATGCTAATGCAGGGAAATCATGGTACTGAAGATGAGTATAAAATTGAGATTTGCAGAGAAAACTCCTGTAAATAAACACAACTAGAAATCCCTGGCCATGAAAAAATTAAACCTAGGAATTATTTTGAGTGTGGATTTTAATAATGGTACTGGAGATGAGTATAAAATTAATTGAGATTTACAGAGAAAAACTCCTGTAAATAAACACAACTAGAAATCCTTGGCCATGAAAAATTAAATCTAGGAATTATTTTGAATGTGGATTTTGCTCATGATACTGGAGATAAGTATAAAATTGAGATTTACAGAGAAAAACTCCTGTGAATAAACACAACCAGAAATCCTTGGCCATGACAAAGGACTTTGGCAGTGGCAAAGCACCCAACAAAAAGGGCAAAAAGATAATTTCAGAATTGATGTGTGAGGATTTTTCCAGTGTAACAAGCAAACCTCTTTGTCCTCTTTGAGTGGTGCTGACAATTCCCTGAGCGTTTTCCTCTTTGCCACTGGGAAGATGAAAGGGTTGCAGCAGGTGGTGACAAAATTCACGATGATTTTGGGAAAGTTGGTTCGATCTAATTTACAGTAATTTCACAATTATAAGCTGCACCTGATTATAAGCCGCGCCTCCTGGTAGCCGGGTAAACCGCGGGATGTGTCCATAGATAAGCCGCACCCGAATATAAGCCGCACTACTGGGGTAGGCTGGATTCTTCAATGAAAAAGGTGCGGCTTATAATCGTGAAATTATCTCTGCAGAGCCTCTTCCTCTCCCTCTTTCTTTGCACACTTCCAACATGCATGGTTTCTCCAAACCATCTCCTGTAAATTCCTCATTTCTCCCTCCTGTATAGTTTTGGGGTTTGTTTGGGGTTGGCTGGTTGGTTTTTTTTAGTTTGTTTTTGTTTGTTTGTTTGTTTGTTTTGCTTTGTCAGTTATATACAGTATGAAGTTGCTATGCACAGAGCTTTTGTAAAGATAGCTTTTTTTGGTTTTTTTTGTTTACTGTTTTTAATGGTCCTACTTATGGAAGAATATCTTGTTTGTAAAATGAATATGTCTACTTCAGTTTTAAACTTTAAATTATCCTAACAAAAAAAAAAATAAAATTTTTGTACTGTAATTAAGGGGGGAATTATCTTAATTTCAGAGTGTTCAATCTCCTTCTTTATCATCTTTACACGTCACTCAGGGTAACAATAACACTTTAAAAATGGTATAAAATGGTGTGTGAGAGTTTTTAAATCAAGATTTGAAGGTTTTCCTGTAAAACATCCAACCACAATTTGGGAGAGCCAGGTTGAGATAATGCTGGGCACGGAATAAGAGGATAATTAATGGAGAAATAATTAATCATTTTTTTCTGACCATTCCTTAATTACAAATGGACAGCACCTCTGTGAGAGGTCAGTCCTTTTTTGGGGGGGAGGGACTTGAAGGGGTTGTTCTTTTTGGACACCTCTCCTTTTTTTTATGAGTGTACAGTTAGTCAGAAAACAAAATCAAAATTAAAAACTTGACTGTCTGATCCAGGACTAAATTTGGGATTGGTCCTGATTTAGGCGCCGTCTTTGTGCAAAATTCTGAGCAAACAGAGGTGAATCACATTGGCTCCCAAAAATAATCTGGATATGTTTACTCCCATCTCAGCCCCAGGGATGGACAAAACAGAGTGCTGAAAGCTGCCTGGAAAATGGCAATTGGCCATTTGAACCAGGAATATTCCATTTTCTTCAATGTAAATTACTGGAAAGGTTCAAACAAATGAAAATTTTAATGGTGAAGGTCACTTTTGCTGACATTTTTGACAGAATGTGAGTCAGGGTTTAAATTACTGCCAGATGTCAGCGAAAGCATCTGAAAACATGAGACACTATCAGCCCAAAACTGAGGAGAAAACTGAATTTTTTGGTAACCTGCACCAACTCCTCCTTTCAGGAAAAGTTGCAATCAGCAGAACCTTCACCCCAGCACTCAAACCCAGCTTTTCACTGATGAAATATCCTTCACCTCCTCTTGAACAGAGCCCCATTCTCCTGAAAATCTGATTCAGCTTTTTCCTCCCCCTGAGAAATCCCAGCAGTGTTTCCCGTGATGATTTTGGTGATAAAACCCCCGGTTCCTGTGAAAGATCCTCCGCCTCTAACAGGGCCCTGTTGTGCTCCAGGGGGGGAAGTGCTGGGCAGATGAAAGCTGCAGCTCTGCTGCTCCACTCCTGCTTTTCTTACATCTCTTAAGGACTTGGTGATGGACAGACACAAACACCAGCCTGGGCTGTGTCGCCCTTCCAGCAACTTCCAAAAAAAGGGAGGTGAGGAGGAGATGTGTGAGTTTCAGACCTAAAAAAAATCAAGTTATTAAATAAGCACATGAACAACTCCTTCCAAGCCCAGTAGCTGAGATTATCAAGGACTATCGGCACAGAAATGTCTTTTAAAACAAACTAAAGATCTCTAGGATTATTGTGTTAACGTGTTTCTTATCAGTCTTACTCATCCTTAAAAATATTGTGAAAAAAGGGGTTTTTTTTGGGCAATGTTAAGACCAATAAAGGCTTGAAACCTCTCCCCACGTAAAATCCTTGGCTCACCAGGTTTTACAAGTTCAACCTTCTCTCCAAGTGCTGCCACGTTTTGGGAAGAGTCCAAGGACTTTGGTCACATCAGACATAGAAAGCGTCCCTTTCCCAAAGTGTCGGTGTGAATTTGTAATCAGGAGGAGCAAAGGAATGTTCCAGCTCAGAGCAGTGATAATGGGAGTTCTGGGGAATTCTGGGGAATTCAGGGATGCTGCAGGTTGTCCTTCCCCAGGGAGGGGGATGTCACATCTGGCTCAGAAACACCTTCTAGAACATCACATCCTCTCCCACCTTATTTTTTGTGTCTTTCCAGGTATTTTCTAGATAGACAAAAAAAAAAAAAATCTGAATTACACCTCAATAATGGTGAAACCAAAGGCACTTGTGCAGGGCAGGCAGGCAATTGCCAGCCCAGTAAAAATATTTATCTCAGTGACAACAGCCAGCTGCTGAGGCGCAGAGATGTGAGGCTTTAATGGCACCGCGTTATTTAGGCAGGAATGTCTCATTAACTTCGTGCAGGCCCGGCTTAACCTGCAGCTGGGGATGGAGCTGGGGCTGACAGAGCAGCAGAACAAACACCAGGGAGATAAGGGAAGGGGAAACCCAACACTTCTCCATCCTGAGGGAAAAGGCACCAAAAATCCATGGAGCAGTAGAAGAACTCTGGGGGAAGCACGGCGGGGAAGGGAAATGGGATCTGCTGTCCTGTGTTGGGTCTGGGCTCAATTACAACGTGAAAAAACCACAAACCTGGTCCTTGGAACGTGGTTTTCAACAGGGAGATGTGGGTGCAAACCTCCACCTCCTGGAGGGATTGTACCTCCTGAAGTCATCCAAAAAAAAATCACAATTATTCATTGGCGAGGGAAGGTCCTCAGAAACACAGTGCGGCTTCTCAGAGTTTGACACTGCTGCTCATTCCTAATTGCAGTTGTGATTTTTAAGATGTGACTCAGTTATTTCTAAGAGTAACAGAGGGAAAAAAAAAATATTTCCAACAGCAAGCAGCCTTTTGAGAATGCTTTGGATCAATTTTAAGGGTGTAACTAACCTGGGTGAGAAATTCTTTCCTCAAGATTCCCTGGTTTAAGTGGCAGCACCGCCCCAGAGTGGGATTTGTGTGGGGTTGGGATGGAGAAGGACTTTTCCCAACGCCTCCCTGCCAGTGCAGGGACTTGATTGGAATTTAGCAGCAGGGTCCCTGTGACACTGCAACTGCTGCAGTCATTTCTTTGTCTTTAAAACGCCATATAATTGCTAATGTAATTAGTGATGTATACAGAGGGGCCCCGTGCAATTACCAAGTCCTAAGATCAAGTAATTAATGTTCTGTCAACAAAACAGCAACTGTTTCATTAACAACTGTCTGGGTTTGAAAACAGACCAGCTCAGAGCACACCCCCTTGGCTGAGTTTGGCAAGAGCAGCGAATTCCAGCCCAAAATGCCCAACCTGGACCAGCTGGGTGTGGAAAAGAGGATAATTCCCATTCCCATCTCAGTTCCCAGTAATTCCTCCCCCAGTGGGATGAGGATTCACCAGCACTGCCCATAGGGACAGGGCCCACAGCTGCAGGACCAACTTTTATGGATAATCTCGGATTTTAAAAAAATCACAGGGGTTTCTAGCTCCTAAAAATGTTGACTGGAATCCAGGACTTGGAATTTTGGTGAGGTGAGGCCTGTGATTTTGCTGAATTTACTTTGCATTCCCAAGGTTTTCTCTACTACCACGACCCCAAGCCCCTCCCTCTAAGGGACAGGAGTGGGGCTCTGATTTTTCACTCTCCTTCCCTCACAAATTCAAGTTTTACAAAGAGGTTTTTACCCAGGTTTTCACCTTTTCCTCAAAGCTCTTTTTGGAGAGCTCACATCCCTCCAAGAGTTACCCAGCTCCCCTTTGTCTCCTTGTCTCAATGAATTGGAATTCCCAATTTTCCCCGTTCTCCCTCCCCACTTTTCCCGTGCCTCAGACAGCTCAGGGCCCAGTTCCCACAGCACAGGAGCTGTGGCAGGGTGGAATTAAGCAGCAGGAGCAGGAAGGATCAACGAGGATTTCCGGGGAGATTTGAAACACAAACAAGCACGAGGAACTCTAAAAATACACAATTTTTCCTCTCGCTCTGCGTGTGTCGTTTTATTACAGGGTAATTAAAGAACACTTTAAAATTGTGATTAATGGGCTTTTTAGCTTCAGAGAAATCACATCTTTGATGCCAGTCACTTAAACATTCCGTTTACTTTGCCATTGAGGAATGGAAATAAATAAAGAATGCCGAGGATGCTTTTTTCCCCCCTCCTGCTTTCTACAGGGAAAGTTTGTGACAATCACATGGATAAAAATGGGATTGACGCAAGAAAAAAATGAGTGAATGAAACCCTGGGAACAGCTCTGCTCACACTCAGTGTGGCTCCAGTAGCAGTCGGGGTTCAGAATTTGGAGGTTCCCCCTTCTGGGAAGCAGCAATAATTCAGATTACAGCAATTTCACAACTGTAAGGCACGCCAGACTATAAGGCGCACTTTGTTTTTTTTGCAGCAAGGAGCCGCGCACAACAAAGTAACGAATTAGTAACGGAATGGCGCCATCGCGGGGTTTACTGGCAGCTGCTCAATTTGCAAACATTTTTCATGGATCGATGCAGCCTTCAAAAATAGCCTCAGGCACCCTCCCCGTGCCGTGGGCCTCGGCACTCCCACCCACCCCGGCGCCGGCTGCCGCAGCTCTTGTGGCTCAGCTCAAGGCTCAGCTCAACACTTCCAGGTTGGCAAATTTCCCAATTTTGCCCATATATAAGGCGCACCAGATTATAAGGCGCACTTCCGGGTTCCGATCAAAATTTTAGTCAAAAGGGTGCGCCTTATAGTCGTGACATTAATGTATTGGATTTTAAAGGATGCACAGTGTGACTCCAGCAGCAGTTGGGATTCACAGAGAATTTGGAGGTTCCCCCTTTTGGGAAGCAGCAATAATTCAGATCACTGGATTTTAAAGGATGCAAGCGTGGTGCTGCAGATCCCAAAACAAGAGGTGCCATTCCCTGAGGAAAAGCCTCTTCCCTGGGCACAGGGAACGAGCTGTTCCTGGTCTCTACAGCAGCACCAGCAAATCTCAGGTGCCCAAAGCCTGCTTTGCTGCTTAGTTCGAGGCACTGATTGCAGCAATACCTCTCTGAGGTGCTTGTTTTTTATTTAATTTATTTTTGTTTATTTTATTTTTAACCATGGGTGAGTTTGCACAGGGTGGGGAGTTAAGGAACAGTTCTAATTGCTCTTATTTTTCCTCTCATTTAAGATCTGGGCTCCAACCCCACCCACAAACAGCCTGAACCCCACACTCTTTATCATAAATTCCCATAACAGTATTTTCAGCCCCCTGGCTGCCTATTTAGCCAAGATTTTCTTCTTAAAGAGTAATTTTCCCCATTTTTTTTCTCCATTTCTCCTTTATCAGCCTTTCCCTTTACATCCATAATTATAGAAAAAAGTAAAAAGACAGATTTTGGAGTTGGAGGGGATAAATTAATCACTTAGCCTATATTTAAGCACCAGTTTCTTAAAATAATTTTGAAGCTTTATTCGAGTTCCTTGAAATATTTTTGAAGCTTTATTATCAGTGGGGTTTTTTGCATAAATCCTGTCATCACACACACACACACACACACAAAATTCCTTCCAAATATCCAGTTCTATGCAGATTAAAATATTAAAATTATGGATGCTTTTGGAAGAAAGAGGGAGGAAAGGAAAGAGGGGAGTGGGGGAAGAGACAACTTTAATACTCTACAGTAGCACAACCCCCCTGGGCATAAAGCAGTGCTCAGGTAGACACATCTGGTGAAATGCATCACATCAAATTAGTATCAAGGGTATTGAGATTCTGAGACGCCTGGCAGACAATTCCCCTTCTAATGTACTGCTTTGGAGCTTGTTGAGGAAACTTGAATCCCAAATCTCCAGTGGAATGAGTGATACTAAACATGCCTGCTCAAATACTGAAAGTGAAGATCAAAGAGGCAGTGTCCAAATTGGCTTTGCAAACAAAGCAAGCCCGGGGATCCCCAGGAGGAGCTGGTGCTAATTTTATCAGATCTCCTTGACTCCTTCCTCCCAACAGTTTGTCATTTAAAAATAATAATAATAATGAGAAAGCGTTTCTGGCTGGCTGGTTGTGAGACAAACAAATTCAGTGCCTCTTAAGGGCGTGCTTTGCAAGGCTCCTTAATCCAGTACAAGTGAAAAACGGGAATATTTCCCTCTGAAATCTGCCCACGCCTCGGTCCCCAAACCACACATAGACAAACACACAGCGCCATGAATATTTCAGCACAACTCAGCCCTTCAGATCAATACAGACAACTCTCAAGCTCTATTGATTTTTCAGAGGTTTGGCTCATAGGGGTGATAAAATATTTCTCAAGTTATGAAACCTGAGCTCGGGAGCTTTTGCTGCCGCCTCAGCATTTACCAGACACATCCCTCTCCCCTCCATGTGGATTTATGACTAAGCAAGAAGTGCTGGAAAGGTGGGCACTGCCATCCCACAGGGCCCACTTAAGGTCAAAAAGAGAAATCAGGGCGGTCCTGCAGGTCAGCAAACTTCTGTTTTCTGAGGTAATCACTTATTCTTTGCCCTGCAAGTCCTTACTCCAAGATTCATTAGGCAGCGAGTGAAATTCCCTTTCAGCGTCCCCTGAAAGCTGTCAGAGAGAAAGGGACACCAAAGCAGACACCAAATAAAGCAACTCCCTGCTGAGGCAAGGGAGCTAATCCTCTCCATATGGAAAGGAAATACACTTAATTATGGATTTATGCATGTCATTGCAGGCTTATATCTTGTTTCACTTTCATCCACAATGATCCAAACCGATTTCAATATAATGAGTAAACATTTCTGGCTTGGCAATAGCAGGAGCACATGGTCACTCACTGTTTCCCAACCATTTCCTTGCAGTTTTTATTTTGTCCTGGAGCAGCACCCGGGGAATATTGTGCTGGACTGGGACTGTAAGGGGTTTATAATCACAAAACCCAGAAGAGTTGGACCCCAAGAGCTTCAAACTGAGCTGGAAAAGCATTTTGAGAGAGAAGAGGAAATCTGTGGGTGCTGCTTGCAATATTCCAGTTATTCCTCCCAAAATGGATATCCAAAAATCCCCTTTTTAATCCACAATCCAACACAGGTACTGAGGTCATTTGCTGGCCCCACCAAGAGACCTGGTGTATGTGAATTATGGATCTTAAGCTGCTTTTTGGTAGTTCAGGGGCAGAATTCTCTCTATTTCTTTGTTTAAGGCTGTTTTGGTTATTATTAATATTAATATTAGGGATTTTTTTTTTACCCAGAAGCACCAAGGAGCTGTAAGGGCCAGGGATGCTCTGTGCTCCCTGCTGTCCGTCAGGTGGCAGGACAATTTCCCCAACAGCTCCTGCCACCACAGACAAGGTTTGAGGGGAATAAATAGCAGAGAAAAGAGACTAAGGCCGGCGGCGGGGGGTGGGGGGGGAACCCTGAGAAACATTCCCGAAGTGCAACCTACATTTAAAAAAGGCAACAGAAAAGACATTTCCCAAGTGATTAACGAAAAAAGAGGAGTTTTGTGCATGGGCAAAGAGCCACTGGCACAGTTACACTGCTCTGTGCATGACCTCAGAGAGATCCTGGATTGCACTGACACCCAAAAATATCTGATTTAGAGACTGCTCTGTGCATGATCTCAGAGTAATCCTGGACTGCACTGAGACACCCAAAAATCTCATTTAGAGACCTTCCCCAGGTGCCAGAGCTCGGATGGGCGCCCAGCTTGCCCAGTGCCCACTTTTCCCCTGTGTGATGGTTTTCTGTAACTGTCAGGAAGTCAAACACAAAACCAAGCCTTTCGTTTCACTTCTTCAAACCAAATCTGGCTCTGCTGACAAAGAGCATCCATCACCCCCCTCCTTTAAACACCTTCCAATGGGCTCTGCAGCCCAGCCCTGTGAAATTCTGCTGCTGCATCCCAGGCTGGCACTTCAAAAATGCAAGTTCTCATCATCCCATCCCCATCCAGCCCTCCCTTGGCAGCAATACCTGGGAAGAATCCTCAGTTAAAACCCACCTCCAACCCCCTCATTGGCCATCTCTAATCAAATTACACTTCTCAAGCTGTTCACTCCCCAAAATACCCTCAGAAGCTTCCGAATATTTTTCCCACAACTGGTGTTAAGCTGTAATTGCTCGCTGCATCTTTTTGCCCCTCTTGAATAATGGGTGTTGGATTTGCCACTTTATTGTCCTTGGGAATGTGACCTGTCATTATAGAGCTTCTAAAAATCTCCGTTAGCACTTCCCAGTTTTCTCTCCTTTATTTCCTCCTGCAGCAATGGATGTGCCCTCCCTGGACCAGATACCTGATCTGCCTTTGGAGCATAAAAAACCTTTCAGCAATCTTTTTTTTTTTTTTGCAGTCGTTTACGCAGTAACACCTCTAACATGCCTGGGAATAGAGAGTCAGGACTTTAAAGGATGTAAACTGGCAGGGCTCCACTGATTTTAATGGTTGCCTTGGTTTGCACCACTTGGAGGGTTCACTGAGAATTTTTGCACGTTTACAAGCTCAGACAAGCTTATTTCTCATTATTTAAAAGGCTCAGCTTGAATACTGCATAGAAAATCAAACTGCAGTGATAAGAGCAGCTGTTATTAAAGGAGAGATTTCCAGGCTAAGTGGAGTCTGTATTTTGGGGCATGCCTAATGGGGGGGGGTCTACTGAATTTGTCAATATTCTCAATTAACTCCTTGAACTTAGTTCATCATTTCCATGCCTCATCTCCCAAGGTGAAAAAAACCCCCCACATTTCCAGCAGCAGATCAGTGGGCTGGGATATGCAGAAGGTGGGATTTTGACAGCCACAGCCTGGAGGATCTTCATTTGGATAAACTACAAAAGTTCCCTTTGGAGAGGAGGGATGTGGATGCAGAAAATATTCAGGAAGGGCAGATATTTCCTGATGCAACCACAAATCTCTGTAACATTTTCCTTCAGCAGGTTCCTGGAGAGTCCCAGCAGTGGCTGGTGCTCTGATTCCCATCTCCCAATGTCTTGGAGTGCAAGGATGTGACAAAAAGTATCTA
>VRYO01001441.1:1352260-1369603 GCA_009812075.1 Sialia sialis
GCCATGAACAGGAGATGTCCCCTTTGGAAATAAAGAACACTGCCCCAGCTGGTTTCAATGGATGTTCCATTAGCAGGAGATATCCCTCAGAGATCAGGATCACTGATCTGGTTTAACAGCTGGTGACAGAATCCAGACTTTTGGTCACATCCTGGATTTAACCCAAGACAGGGGAGTTGTGTACAGCTACAGCTCTGTCTGGTCCAAATTCTGCAAGAATTTCTTCACAAAAAAAGACTTGTTTAACACGGGAGGGGGCTGCCCAGGGAGTGTCCATCCCTAGAGGTGTCCAAGGAATTCCTGGAGGTGGGAATTCTGAGCCGGGGACAAGGTGGGGATTGGGCACAAATCAGGGAAGGCTTTTCCAACCTCATTTTTTCCACAATTCTCTAAAATTATTCTGGGAGTCAAAGGACCAGGTCAGTCTGCCTTTCCTTCCCTGATGCAACAGGAACCTACTCCATGACAATAATTGAATTCTAAGCAATAAAAATGAGTGTTTGTGTAGAATTTAGAGCTACACTGAGTACAAACATTCATCTTCTCTTGCTGCTTCTGTGCTGGGTGTTAATCAGCTGCCACTGGTACAATTCTGCAGAAAGAGGCCCCTTCCTCCTCCCCTCATATAATTTGACCCCCAGGGCATAAGAGCTTTCTCCTCTGCAGCTCTTGCCCATCAGTGCATCTCCTTTGCATCTCTTTTCCCCTCCAACTCATTCACACTCTCTTCTAAACTCAGCTGGAAGCATCTCTTTTCCCCTTTGCCCATGACTCTTAATTTCTCTCTCCCTTGGCAGTTATTTAACTCATTAACTGAATTAATTTTAACCCTAAAGCACTTTGGGTGAATAGATTTTATGAAAGATCTGATGCGAAATGAAGTCTTGGGGGCCTTTTTTGGCACGGGAGGTGCACAAAGGAGCCTCAGTGTGCCTGAGAAGCAGACCCTGATTTCCCAATTTCTGCATGGAGCTGGATCTCAGAGCAACTCCCAGGTTCCAGTTAATGACAAAGTGGCTCTTTGATTGATAAAGTCCCATGCCTCTGATGCAGACTAAACAGCCAAGCATCCTGAACAGGGGAAAAATTATTCTTGGATCTGTGTGAAATGAGGTTCTCCATCATTTTCCCACACTTGCTCCTAAGAAAAAAATCCCTTTTCACTTTAAAATGCTGTTTTATTAGGAAATATTAAGAGCAGAGGAGACTCCAACAGGGTGGTTTTGCCTTTTGCTCTGTTTGGCAGGGAAAAAAACCCAGAAAGTCTGCAGAGAAATAACGTGGAAGTTGCCCTACAGATTGTTTATTTTGCTTAGGTGCACTGGTGGCTTTGAAAAGCAGTTTAGTTTCTCTTTCAGGTCAATAACACTTTTGTTCACCAAAATTGCACTGGAGACTAGAGTCTAGCAACAGGAGGAGTTGATTGGAGGCTGCCAGCACCCAAGAAGGAGAATTTTCAGCTGGGCAGAGGTGATTTGTGAGGCTGCAGTTTTCCACATAAATGCTGGGATGAGGAGGAAGGAATCCTGTGTGATGGGATGGAAAGGGAATTACGGCTGCTCAGCACCATTTCCACAGAAATTCCATGGACAGGAATTCCTGACTGGCAGCTTCCTGGCATCCACAGCACCTGTACTCAGAAATATCCACAATTTTATAAATTTCTACATCATTGTCTGGATTCTGGAGCACTGGTGACTGCCCACTCTGCTCCTGGGAACTGAGGAACTCATTCCAACCAGACATCCTTTCCAACTTCCCTGTTCAGCCCAATCACAAATCTCAACTTTAAAGAGCATTTCTTCACCAATAAAACAATTAGAGAACATCAGAACTAAGAGGGGCCCATAAAATCACCTTGTTTCCCACCGAATCACCTGGAGCAAATCGCTTCCCAAATCCTTTTTTTTATTCCCAGCCGTTTCAGATCCTGGGGATGGATGTGAGAGGTGAGCAGGATTCATGTCATGATGGGTGTGCAGCTGAACAATATTTCTATAAAAAATAAAAATACAAAGTGATTGGAATGTGCTCCACCCCTGTGAGTGTCCAACATGGAAGGTGTCCCTGCCTGGAATGAGATTTTTAAGGTCTCCTCCAACTCAAATAATTCCATGATTTATGATATAAATAATGGGGGAAATTGGCTGCTATCCTGTATCCTGAAAGGAAAATCTCTTTTAAGACCAGTCTGGCACACAAGAGCTTCATCCCATTTTTTATTATAACATATTTATTTCGTATTTATTTCATATTTATTTCCATAAGCTTCTGCAGCAAACTTCCAGGAAAAGGGATAAAGGTAGCAGGAGCACACTGCTGACGGGCTTGGAAAAAAATGAGGAAAAAGGAGAGAAAGGGGAGAAAAAAGGAAAAAAAAAGTGTGAACTGCTGCTATTTTCTGCCTCCCAGCCTCTCACACACTTTAATCACTGAACACTGCTCTGATCCCCTCAGCACAGGTGACCTCACATCTCTCTGCTCACCTGCAATTCCTGGATCTCAGCTCATTTCAGAGCCAAAGTGACCCCTGGTCAGGACTCTGAGCCAAAGAGGAGCCCCTGCAGCACAGACACGTCCCTGTGTCCCTGAGACACGCAGCGATTGACCCCAAACCCAGCCCTGGAAGCAGAAAATCGGGAGCAGGGCTGAGGAGCTGAGGCAGGGTGATTTGGGCAGTTATTCTCTGCCTGAAAGGTGATCCTGAGCGTTTGTCCCCTTCCCCTTGGTGGCATCACTCAATCAGGAGGACTCAGCCTCGCAGGGAAGGGGTTGCAGCCGCCCAGGGAATTCCTGACTCCAGGAAATTTGGGGTTTGTTAGTTCAAACATCATCTGTAGGGAGCTGGTAAACAACAGCTGAGATGATGAAAGATCACATCAGGTCCTCGCTTTGAAGTTAAAGATGTTAAAACCACGAGTGCAGGATTCTCATTCAGGCTCAGCCCCCCCTGCCCGCTGATCCCTGAGAACCTGGCGCGGCTGCATAACAAGCTGGATGATAAAAATCCATAAAAATATCAACAAGACATTTGGAAGCGACATGAAAAAGGGAGGGAGGCCGATTCGTGGTGATGCTGCCACTAAAGGCAATTTGTTACTCGATGTCTGGAATGAAATCAAACCTCCTCCAGGCCCACAGTGACATTCCCAGTCTCCAAAATTTTCGGCTATGTTGTCACTTGGATGGGCACATGTCTTGGGTTACAATACAGGATGTCATCAAAAAGTATCTATTTTATCTCTTAAAATCAAGTAGAGCAGTACTCCTTATCTCTGTGGGAGATACTCTGCTAATGGGCCATCCATTAAAAACAAGTCAGGCAGTGTTCTTTATCTTTTCACAACCCATCCTTCCTGCAGGGAGTTCTCTTCTGCTCATGGCCTTGAGTCCCACTGTGGGACTGATAAAATTACTGCATCCCATTGGGAGATGCTTCAGACAAGAAAGAGAGCCATGACTTTCCTACTAAATAAAAACTAAAATTCTCAGACACAAAGTAGCCTCTTTTTTCCCTAAACTCCAGAAAAAGCACCCAGTCTTTTCCATATCATCACTAACCTTCAAAGAAAAACTGCATCCTTCTACAAAACCACTGCTCCAACTAAACCACATCTGTCACTGCAAGGGAACTACAGCCACCATTTAGTGAAACTGCTGCCACCACCCTGACTGACTGACGGCTGTCAGCTTGGATTCTGACTCTGCCAGGGTTTGGCTTTGTTCTTTGTAATTCTGTATTTCTATTTTAATTTCCCTAGTAAAGAACGTTATTCCTATTCCCATATCTCTGTCTAAAAGACTCTTAATTTCAAAATGATAATAATTTAGAAGAAGAGAGTTTCCATTCTCCATTTCAAAGAGAGGCTCGTTCCTTTCTTGGCAGACACCTGTCCTCCAAACCAAGACATCACGTTATGGATATTCAGAGGCAGAGCCATCAGCAGCATTTGCTCACAGAGTCAGCACCAAGAACAAGGACAAGGGGTCATTTTTGAACAGACTCCCGAGGCACTGAGCTGTGAATTCTCCCATTTGGTAAGTCAGGGAGATTTTTATTAATTATGAAGGTGCAAAACCAAGTTCAGGAGATTCTGCAGGGCTGCAAGTCAATGCCTGCAATGGACTCACTGTGGGTCCTTCCCAGCTCAGCTTGTTCTGGGATTCCCTAAAGCTGCTGGAAAATCCATGGGCACCACCTGAAGCTCCTGGAAGTTTTTTCCAGCTCCCTGGGCAGCACTGGGATGCAGAGCCCACCTCCCTGCCAGCCCTTGGCATTCCAGCCCAACCCAACCACCCAGATCTCCCATTTCATAGATCCCATCCCATCCCATCCCAAAATCCCAAAATCCCAAAATCCCAAAATCCCATCCCATCCCAAAATCCCATCCCATCCCATCCCAACATCTTTTCCCACCTCTCCTAAATCCCCTCAGCCTTTGTTTCTGTGCTTTCCATCCTCTCCACCCTGATTTTTCCTCTGAGCTCATTAATCCCATCATGTTCCCTACTCTTGAAAGAAGTGGCTATTTCCAGAATCCAGAGGGCAAAGCCTGGCCTGGGGTGATGGAGGCCCTCAAATTCCAGCGGTTCTGCAGTTCCCTCTCCCAGCCATTCCACTACAAAACAAGGAGAACAATTTACATCTTCATTTCCAAAATGCTTTGAGATCTCCAATGCAAAGAGCCAAACAGCAAGAATGAATAATAGATGAGAGCTACAGGACAAGAGATGAGTTTATTCCTGGTCCTAACATGCCAAGTGCAATATTTTTATCTGTGTAAATATTTTTCACAATAAATTATTGTTAGTCATTGCTTTTTCTTTTTGTTTTTTCTTTTTTTCCCCCTTTTTAAAAAATTTGTTGATGGTTCTTTTGGTGGGTTTATTTTTTTGTTTTTTCTCTTATTTGAAGCCTTGAGCTTTCAAAATTGGAGTTTCTTTCTAGTGCTACTGTCCAGCCCCTTGTTCCGCAGAAAAGGACCCTAAACTGTGTATTTAATACAAACCCAGGAATTATTACCAGGGTGGAATAAGCATATAGAGTCAAATTTCCAACCACTCGTGTCCATGTGTCAGGAGATGCCTGAAAGTTGAAATATTCACAGTAATTTTGTCCCCTGATTTGTTTGATTAGATGCCTTCCAGCTCATTAAAATACATTTATTTGGGATGCCATAAAGCTTACAGAAAAAAAAAAAAAAAAAAAAAAAAAAGCATTTTAGGGTTCAGCACATGCAGATTCTGCAGAAAACAAACAGGCCCGGACCCCACAATAAATCCCACACCAGCAGCTCTGGCTCTTTGGTAGAACTGGGTTTGTGATTGTAAAATCTTACATTTAATTGGGTTTGTGGCTCTAAAATCTTACAGTTAACTGGATTTGTGACTCTAAAATCTTACATTTAACTGGATTTGTGACTAAAATCTTACAGGTAACTGCTGTTCCCAAAAGAAGGAGGGATGAAGGGTGGACAGGGCTGGGAGCACCCTGGGGCACTGGGAGGTGTCCCAGCCATGGCAGGGGTGGCACTGGGTGGGATTTTTGGTGCATTCCAACCCCAACCACTGTGGGACTTCATAATCGCAGATGTTCCAGAGGCTCTACACATCAACTTCTCCTGGTTTTGCAGGGAATGTTGTGATGAGAGGCTGCAGGACCCCTGGGATGGAGCCCCAGAAGAGGGGGGAGCTGCAGCAGCCCCTGCTCCCCTTGCTCCCCTCCCTCCCAAACCCCTCCTGAGCGTGGCCAGGAGCCCATCCTGGCACCACCACGGGTTAGTAATTAATAAATTACAGTAATTTCCCAACTATAAGATGCACTGGATTATAAGGCGCACTTCTGGGTTGATGGCAAATTTCCGAACTTTGACCATATATAAGGCGCACTGGACTACAAGGCGCTGGGATTTTTTTGCAGCGAGGATCTGCATGCGACAAAGTAATGAATTAGTAACAGAATGGTGCCATCGCGGGGTTTACTGGCAGCTGCTCAATCTGCAAACATTTTTCATGGATCGGTGCAGCCTTTAAATGCAGCCCCAGGCGCCCTCCCCGTGCCATGGGCCCCGGCACTTCCGCCCACCCCCAGTGTCGATTGCCACAGCTCTTGCGGCACGCAGCTTGGCTCCTCGGCTCCATGGCTCAAACTTCCAGGTTGGCAAATCTCCGAACTTTGTCCATATATAAGGCGCGCTGGATTATAAGGCGCACTTCTGGGTCTTGATCAAAATTTTAGTCAAAAGGGTGCACCTTATAGTCATGAAATTCCTGTAATTAATTACTGGTGATGCTCTCCACAGCCACCCACTCCAGGCTGGAAAAAGGGATTTTCCCAGCTCCAACCAGGGGCTGCAGCAAAAGGCTGAGCACTGGCAGGGCCAGGTTTTGTTTCTTAGGGCAGAGCTCATGCTCCAGGGGCTGGGTGCTGGTAAAACAGGCGCATCTCAGGATGATCCTGACCCAAACACTGCTGGTGTTCTCTATTCGAGATATCTCAAAGATACATCTTTTTTTTTTTTCCAGAATCTGATTCCGTCAGCCTGGAAAACAAATCTGTTCAGGTTCCTTCTCTCTGATTGCAAGACTTAGCACCTCTGCAGAAGGAGCAGGGAGAGCACCACAGCTCTGCAAATGAATTAATTAGACCACAGGAAAGAATGTGTGGGCTTGGAGGAGGATCTGGGCGAGCAGTTTGCAAAATAATATTGGGTGAAAAGAATTAAGCTGCATTCCCCAGCTCCCTGAGGAGCAAAGAGAAGAGGAGCCAGGGCTGAGAGAAGGGTGCTGAGTGATGCTCTGCTCACCAGGAATCTTTCTGGAATGGTTGTGGGCTCTCAGAACAAGCTTCAGCCACCCCCTTCCCCAATCCCAAGGTATCTGCAGCATTATGGGGCTGCAAGTAATGCCATAAAAAGAAAATTCCAGTTTCATTTGACTCCTGTTGCTCTGTACACCAGAGCTGCCTGCTTTACAAGTCTACCGGAGTGAAATAAAAAGTAAGACTTCCTGCATGTCTGCTCCACTTCTCAGGTTATGAGGCAGAGAAAAAAAAAATCATCAGTAATTGCTTTACATATAAATGTGAAAACAATTTTAGAACTCCCTGGCCCTGCATCAACATTCATGTGCCTTTTACCAGCTCTGAGCTCGGTATTATCCCAACTTCAGAGCCATGATAAAGGAAATGGTTCAGCTCCACAGCTCTGTTTTAACCTGTTTACATCCAAGGATTTGCAGAATTGCTCTTTTTCCCCTCGAGGTGTTGCTGGGGATGCTGAGGGCTCTGGAGTTCATACATTTGGTGAGGGAAAAAAATATAATATGTATAATATAATTATATAATATATAATATAATAATAATAAAAAACCTGGGACCATCTCCCCTGGCCATGATCCACCCCAAATTGTGGAGAGGAGGAATCCAACATGTGAATTCCAGTAATCACACGTGTGGATAACATCAGTTAGGGTTGATATTAATGCAGAAAGCACAGCACAGACAGAGGAAGAAGCTCAGTTGTGGGTATTTCATTAAATCCATCACGGAAAGCCAAATTCTGTGGGGCTCTAAGTCAGGAAAATTTGCCCCAAAAGAACTGGATGGGTTTAAGCCCCAATTCAATTTTATTCTTTCAGAGCTGACCCATCTGCACAAAGCAGCCCCACGTTCTGCTGCATCCATGAGCAGCAGAGCTCTACCAAGGAACAGAGAAAATCAATACTATGCAATTAAAAATATTTCTTCTAAGTAGCAGCAGCCTGTCTTTTCCTTTGGCAAAGACAGCCAAAAGCTTGTACAGTACAAACACAACAGGAGTAAAGCGAGTGGACATTCTCCTTCAGCATTCATGAGCAAACCCCAGGGAGCTGAGTGCCACTTGAGGGAGAAATAAAGCACTTAGCTCAGTGAAATGCAGTGCCAGAAACCATTACAAACAAAAACCCAGCAGCTCAGGCACTGCAGCTCCCTGCCCTGCCTGCTGGGGATGGCCTTGCTCCCCAGTTCCTGCTCTGGGAGCTCCACTTAAAGCACTCCAGTTCAGTCAGAGCTCTTGGAAAGAATGAAATTCAGGAGTTGTGGTAATTAGTGCAGTGGGCAGTGCAGGCAGGGCTGGATTCTGGCTGTGGAGGAAGTCCTGGTAGCCAAATCTGGTGTTTTGTGGCCAGGCCTTGTGCAAACCCACTATTGCAGTAATTTCATGACTATAAGGCGCGCTCTTTTGACTGAAATTTTGATCAAAACCTGGAAGTGCGCCTTATAATCCGGTGCACCTTATCTGTGGACACAGTTCGGAGATTTGTCAACCTGGAAGTGCGAGCTGCGAGCCAAGCCACGAGCTGTGCCAGCTGCGCACCAGGACAGCCATGTGTCATGAGAGCCACAAGAGCCACGAGAGCCACGCCAGCTGCACCAGCCGGTGGTGGGGGAGGGAGGAAATGCAGGGGCCCACAGCACGGGGAGGGCACCTGGGGCTGCGTTTAAAGGCTGCGCCAATCCATGAAAAATGTTTGCAAATTGAGCAGCTGCCAGTAAACCCGCGATGGCGCCATTCTGTTACTAATTGGTTACTTTGTTGTGCGTGGATCCTCACTGCAAGAAGAAAGTGCGCCTTATAGTCTGGTGCGCCTTATAGTTGTGAAATTACTGTACTATGTTTTTATATTACAAATTATATTTACATTATTATTTGGGATCTGCAGAATTCCTCCTGTGGGCCTAGGAGCCTGTGGAAGGATGAGCTGAATTTTTAGGGCAGCAGTGCCATCACGGAATTCCCTCTCCTGTGCAGCACAGGCTGGAGAATTCTGCCAACAGCCTGAGCCCACCAGCTCCGGCAGCTTTTAAAAAAGTCACTCAAACAGTGGAGAAGAGGAAAGGCTGAGATTCCATCACAGGCATTGTCCCAGGAGCAAAGGCTAAGTTTAAATATGAGGCAAACTCGACTTCAGCCAAAACCATTCTTCCCAAAATAAAAAGGATTTTTTTCTCCTTTGCTCTCTATGCCCCTACAACATCCCCCAAAAATCCTGCTGAGCCAACCATTAATTTTCAGGTTAAAAGAAGTGAAGAATTAGAAATCCAACATGGTATATATGTGGAAGAAAAGCACATGAGATATTTGTAATAAGCTGCTGTTTGATGCTCTCCTGTCCTTTTTCACTGAGCTTTTGTTTCTGAAGGGAACAAATCCCAGATTCTACTCCATGAGCACAGCAGGATCCTTGTGTCTCTGGATGCTGAGAAACAATTTTCAGTGCAATCAGTGATATTTTCAATGATATTTTCTTCCTTTTCCTCACCCCTCTCATTCTTTAACTCTTCTACTCATTATGTCGTACCTAAAACCAAAAAGAAATGCAAGGTGACAAATCCGGTGTCTCATCCAAACCAAGGAAGCCCTAAAGATGTTTTCAGTCCTGTGGAGTTGCCAGCACAGGTTTTTACAGTTTTTCTGTCAAGCTCTGGAGGGGCAGAGACTAAACCCCCTCATCCTGAGGAGATCAGACACCCTGGGAAATGGGAAATGTTCAGTTCCTAAGGAGAGCAAAAGATCAACAACAAAACCAAGCTGGGCTTGGACCTGAGCCACCAGGAGCCAAAGGACCCAGCCTGAGCCCTGCCCAGGATGTTTGAGGCTGTGATTTAGAGCCCAATGAAATCAATTATTGATTTCCACAGGAACTGGAAGACGTCTTCTGTGAGGTGCCCAGAGGGACACGGGAAGTTTGTGGCAGAGCTGAGCCCAGCCCAGCTCCCCAGAGCTGTGACCATATGTCCCCATGTCCTCTCACATTTCCCTGCCTCGTTTGCAGCTCTGCCCATATTCCCCCCTGCTCTGCTGGGAGGGAGGAGATGGCACTTTCCCTCTTTCCCTCTTTCCCTCTCCCAGCCTCGCTCTGTCAGCTCCCTCTGCCACCTGGGATGTGCTGTCGCTTCCATGGAAACAGAATCATGAATCCTTTTCCCAGGAAATGCCTCCCAACTGCCTTCGTTTGGTTTTGTTGTTCTTTCTAGACAAGTCTGCACGCTGAGGCTGGAGGACTTTTGTTACTTAATGCAGAAATGTCCTTTTGGGGAACCAAATTGGGTGCAACGTTAATTTAAGTGAAAATATCCTCTTTTCTTCCCAAAGATTTCCTCTCTTCTGCCTTGGGCCAACATTGGCCTTGAAGTTTGGATGGTGTGTGGGTATTAAAATATTCACTGATTTCCCTACATCTGTCATGGCCACGAGGAAAGAGAATCCCAGAACTGTGGAATATCCTGAGCTGGGATCAGCCAGCCCAGTTCTGGCCCTGCACAGACCCCCCAAAATCCCACCTGGGCATCCCTGGAGCAGTGTCAAACTCTCCTGGAGCTCTGGCAGCCTCAGGGCAGTGCCAGCACCCTCTGGGACCATCCCAAGGATCCCTCCCATGGCAGGTCCAACCTCCATCCACCCTCAATTCCCCCACCAACAGGAGGATGATTTTCCATGGCCCTGTGAAGTGCTGGAGGTTGGACTGGAAGGATGTGGAGCTGCTGGAGAGAATCCAGAGGAAGAACTGAGGAAGCACCTGAATGTGAGGAGTGCTCCTGTTCTGGAAAGCATCCAGGAATTCCAAGTTAATCCTAGAAAGAGGCACACGGATTTAGCAGAGTTTTAAAACTCAGTGCGATCCAAGTGCTCAGGAGAGCAGACTCCTGCTCTGAAACCAGGGTTTCCAACCATTACACAGAATTTTCATGGAATCCTGGAATGGTTTGGGTTGGGAAGGAACCTTAAAGCTCATCTCATGAGCAGGGACAGCTCCCACTGTCCCAGGGTGCTCCAACCTGGCCTGGGACACTGCCAGAGATCCAGGGGCAGCCACAGCTCCTCTGGGAATTCCATCCCAGCCCCTCTTCATCCTCACAGGGAAGGATTTCTCCCCAAAATCCTACCTAACTCTGCTCTCTGGCAGTGGGAAGCCATCCCCCTTGTCCTGGCACTTCAGGACCTCGGAGAAACTCTCTCTCCATCTTTCCTTCACATCCTGGAAAACCCCAGTGAGGCCACCCCAAAGCTTCTCTTCTCCAGCCTAAACATTCCCAATTCCCGAGCGTTTCCTCCCTGCAGAGCTGCTCCATTCCTCTGACCATCCTCCATCCTCTGAGGAAAGAGAAACCAGGATGAGGATTGGGTGGCCAGGATGACACAAACCCCTTTAGGAGCAGCTTGTGGAGCCAGCTCAGCTCTGAGCAGGGTTGAGCGATTGGAATGATGGAATTGTTGAGGTTGGAAAAGAGTTCTAAGCCATCAAATCCAACTTTCAGCCCAACACCACCACTAAAACCACTAAACCACATCTTCCAGTGCCACATTTTTGAGTATTTCCAGGGAAAGAGAAGCTGGAGAAGCAGAGGAAACTTTTCTTTCTCATGTCCTTGGACCAACTCAGCACTCACAAATGATTTTGGCTGCCAAGGAGAATTTCCCACTGCTCCATCTGCAATGCTGAGCCATCCACAGGAACCACAGCGTTGGTTTCATGTCTCACAACAGCCTGGGGGAAACTTTACTCCTTGCTTTTATTCTAATCCCATTCCTATCTCTTCCTATTTCCCCTCCATCTTGCAAACAATTAATCATAATGCTACACCTAAATTATAAATTACCAACTTTCGGGGGGTACAAAAAAAAAAAAAAAAAAAAAAAAAGACTTAAAAATTCTGAAAGGCTGAGATGTCAAGACTGGGGAGAAGCAGCTGTTTTGGAAATGTTGCCTTTTTCTTTGTTCCGAATGCTATTTAAACATTGGCAGGGGGCCTCATTAAAGATGAATCGATGAATTAGTAAGTAGTGTTGTAGCCAGAAGAGACAGCATGTGCTCCTGTGGTGAAAACAGATTTACACAAAAGAAAGGAAGGGGGGGTAGAAAATACTCCCCTCTCGACGTGCCACAAAGTCAGTTTTTACAATATTCTATCAGGGCTGCACCAATCCCAGGCAGGACCCATCAGAATTTTCAATCTAAATTCATATTTGGGGGGTTACAAGTTGGAACTGGCTGCGAAGTTTCCTCTGGGCTAAAACAGAATAGATAAGTTTGGAGCCCCAGAGCATTTTGGTTACCAAAATGTTATGAAGTGTGAAATAATAATAATGAGGGGGTACGGCATGGGAATCGGGAACCAGATATAATCCAGCTGCAAAAGCAAAGAGAGATATCAGCTCGGGCAGCGGCACTGGTGGCTGCAGGCATTAATATGGAAATGGCACCTCACTTTTGGCACCAGGCTGCAAGAGAAGGAAAAAAATATGAACTTCAGCTATGGAACTGCAGCCACAGGGTCCAGGAGGACAAGGGGACAAATGTCAAGGGACAGCCCTGAGTGGGGCTGCTTGTCTGACTCTGAAATGCAGAGGACAAAAGGTTGTCACAGCTCCTGTCCCCAGCACGGGATTGCTCTGGCCTTTCCCTCCAGGTGTGAAACTGGAGCAAGGTG
The DNA here is from genome assembly GCA_009812075.1 of Sialia sialis. NCBI lineage: Eukaryota > Metazoa > Chordata > Aves > Passeriformes > Turdidae > Sialia > Sialia sialis. Next base: position 1,364,733 of record VRYO01001441.1, read on the forward strand.
GAAGTTCCACACCTGAGCAATGGGAGTGGAGCTCTGGGATGTCACCTGAATGTCCCCACCTGGCCCTGGGTGTAGCACCAGACACCTGGGTGCCAAGATCCCATCCCTGTGCCACCAGACACCCTCCCCTGTCCCAGCTTCACACACAACCTCCCCAAAGTGTCCCAGATACTCCACAAATGTCTCAGACACTCCCTAAAGTGCCCCAGACATCTCTCCAAATGTCCCCAGACACCTCCCCAAGTGTCCCCAGACATCACCCCAAGTGCCCCAGACACTTCCCAAATACCCCAGACACCTCCCCAAATAGCCCAGACAGTCCCCAAGTGTCCCCAGACACTGCCCAGGTGCTCCAGACACCTCCTCAAGTGCTCCTAGAAACTCCTCAAGTACCCCAGACTCTCCCCAAGTGTCCCCAGACATCCCCAGGTGTCCCCAGACTCCTCATTATCATCTCAACCCCAAGCTGAGAGCAGCCAGCTCAGGTGGGGTCTGGAGCTGCCACAGGAGCATCCTGACCAGGACTGGGATGGAGAATTCCTACATTTCAGCATTTGGGACCCTCCCAGCTCCTCCTGCTTCTCCCACGGGACCCCAAAGCACAGGAACACCCCAGAATTTTCACCTCTGTTGTGTCTCCTATGGAATCACAGGAACACCCCGGGATTCTCACCTTTTCTCTTACTCCCTCCTATGGAACACAGGATTATGGAGGTTTGAGAAGACCCTTCAGTTCATCACTCACCGTGTTCCCCACTGAACCTCGTTCTCCAGAGCCACATCCACACCTTCAGGGATGTCCAGGATTTTGGGAAGTCTCTCACAGAGGCTGCTGGAAAATCCCTTTCAGAGTAAAGACCCTGATTTCACCCTCAGGCGCTCCCAGCTCTAGTTGGAGCACAAACAGTTCCATTTCCCCTTTTCTGAGACCTCAATGTCAATTTTACACTTCTTATCAGGGAGATGAAGAGCAGACTTTTTCTTTTTAATTAACTTTCTGTCCCCTGATTCCTCCCCAGGTGCTCCATGTACATCATTATCCCCTTTGCCTCTCTGTGACCGTGACCCAGATTGGAGCTGGGACCATCCAGGAGGAGCAGGACCAGCTCACCTTGGGCAGCCACGCTAGACCTGGCTTGATGGCTTAAGTTAGATCAACCCTCTCTAATGGTTTGAAAGCAAAACCAGTGAGAGACTTCAAGTCAGAAATACAATTTAATAGGGAAAAAAAAATAAATACATACAAAAGAAATGCACTGACAGAGTCAAAATCCAACCTGACACCCTCCTGGTTGGGGTGGTGGAGGCAGTGCAGATGAGATGGTTTTGTTCAAGTGATGATCCTGTAGAAAGGTCTGGTTTTCCTCTGGGATCCAGTGGAAAAGGCTGCTCTGATGTTCCAAATCTCAGATTTCATCAGGGTAGGAAATGCTTGGCTCCTCCCCCTGGCTGGAGCATCTCCCCATAGGAAGATGGAATTTTATCAGTCCTGCACTGGGACTCAATGGCCATGAAGAGGAGAGATCTCCTGGAGGGAGGATGGGCTGTGGAAAGATAAAGAACACTGGCCCAGCTGGTGTAACAGCTGGTGACAGAATCCAAACTTTTGAACACCCTCTAAGACACCTTTAGTCTGATTTCCCCACAGGAAAATCAGGAGCCACCAGGCTTTTTTGTCTGTTTTATACCCCACATCTCTACAGGAACACAATAATTTAGAGCCTCCTTCCATCAAAATTCCCATTGCCAGGTAAATTCCCATCACTTTGCACCAGCTGGGGAAAAGCAAACTGGGTAAAACATGGGAAAGTGTAGGGAGTAAACAGAATTTAATTCCTTAAAAGTCAAACTGATTGCTTGCAAAATAAAATACCACTCAGAAATAAAGGGGTAGGATATTTAGATCACAAGCCATACCCTGATTTTAATGAATTACTGAAAAAAAAAAAAAAATTTGGGAAGGGGAAACTTTTCCAGCACGTTGTTTTCTAGCTCAGATTGGCAAGCACCAAGAGAAATGCCAAAGGTAGGATGAAATTTGAATTATTTAAATCAAGGGGACAAAATTGCTAAAAAAAGGCTGGGAGAGAACAGCGAGAGAGAGGAATATAAATCAATAGTTTAAAAAATTGGTTGAGAAAAAGTTGGGGTTTGAATGTCTGAGAAATATTAAGGTTACAGCCCTGAAATTGTTAAAAAGTCCTGCAACACAACATGCCTTAAAAAGAAATAAATTAATATATAAAAAATATATAAAAATTTAGAAATATAGATTGAAATTTAGAAATATAAAAAACATATTCAAATATATTTTATATATAAAATATCTGAAATATAAATATATAAAATATAAATATATATAAAATATATAAAAATACATTAAAATACATAAAAATAAATTAATTAACATACATAAATTAACAAATCTCAGCTCTTTCTTCTTCTAAACTACCATGGCTCCCACTCAAACTGTTTCATTCCAGTGCTGCTCCTCTGCCTTGGCTGTACTTTTCCAAGGTTGGGTCATAAAAAAAAAAATATTGTACCAAAAAAGAAGAGGGAAAAAAAAAGAAAAGAAAAAAATAGAAGTACTTGGATCTATTGATTTGTGCTGTAGCAAAGCCCCTGACATTCCAGCACGATAAAGATATTGCTCTGGACCCTGTGTGCCTCCTCATACTTCTCCTCTGCTTATGAGGGTCTCCAAGGATGGTATTAAAGATATTGTAGTTCCCACTTTCTGACTCTGGGATATCAGCGAGATTCTCCTGTGTAAAGAATAATTATCAGCACTGCTGTTACCTCTAGTAAGTGTGTAATTACATGCTCTGTTTTGTGGGCTGTAGGCTGTGCAATTTTAAATTATACAGTAATGACAAATTCTCCCTTTTTCACCACCTTCTTCCAAATAATCATCATCATCATTATCAACGTCATAATGAAAGAAAGAACCTTCTTCTCTGGTAGCATTAGCGGTTTGTGTTTGCTTGTGGAATTATTTTAAGGCTGAAAGGAGCTTTGAAATCTAAAATTTTTTTTGCTGAGAAAGAGAAGCAGGTTAATATGGGGAGAAGGGGAGTGAACAAAAGCACAGAAAGAGCCTGAGCAGGGAGTGAGAGCAGGCATGGAATTCCAGTTCATCCCACGGAATCTGCCCTGCTTTCATTGGGACAGATTCCCAATAAATAACAAATAATAATAGATAAGTCCAGAATGGTGACCCCAGAAAGGAAAATCTCCTTTGCCAGCTCTGAGTGGGGATTTCTCTGGGTGAAATCAGATTCATTCAGATGAATTCCCTGGCTGAGGGAATCATCCCTGGCTCTGATGAACCCTGGCAGTGCAGGGTGTCCCCACTCCAGGGGACAGATGTCTCCATCACCACCCCAATTAGGGATTCCCAATCACCCCAATTAGGGCTTCCCGATCATCCCAGTTAGGGCTTCCCAATCATCCCAATTAGGGCTTCCCAATCATCCCAGTTAGGGTTTCCCAATCACCCCAAGTAGGGCTTCCTAATCACCCCAATTAGGGCTTCCATACCCAAACAAGGCCACAATCAATGCTCAGGTATCACTGACCCTGCTCTGTGCCCACACGAAGAAAGGAGATTAATTTATTTGAGCTGTTCAGGGATAAATCCCAAATTCATCTGCAGCTCAAAAAAGGAGAGAAGTCTTTTTTTCCCTGAACTAAGAAGCAGCTCTTCAGCTGCTTTATTTATCCTGAAGAGAGTTAAAAGAGTTGATATTTGCTGCAAATTTGGTTCATGGCTCTATTTTTATTTTCCTGCTCCCACCAAGGTTTACATATATTCATGTTCCCTTCAGGGAAAGTTTTATAGTGATTACTGGGGAGAAAGCCAAAAGGGACCTCTATAAATACACCTCAAACCACTCCAGGATTTAAATCAGATCATTTCCGTGGGTTATTTCAAGGATGGGGCTTGCAGGGTGTCCTGGGGAATGCAAAGGTTTGGATCCAATCCTCAGTGAAATTCTGTAGGAATGTCACGAAGTGGAAAATTCATCATGGCATTATTTATTAATTGGGGTGGGGTTTTCTTGTTGTTGTTGTTGATTTCCAGCAGCTTTCATTCCCACTATGAGAAGCTGTAATTGCAGCACCATTCCCAAGTAAATATTCACATGAGAAAACCTGGTAGGGTCAGGTCCTGAGGGCACCCAGGGGCTTGGGGAGTGTTCCATCAAGTTAATCGTGCCTACAATGGGGACAAATGGATTAATAATTTGGGATTTTTGCTTGTGAGCTGCCCTTTGGAGAGGAAAACTGGTGGTTTTATTTGCAGAGCAATTACACAAGATTATCTGGAAGACCAGGACTGTTTTTTATGACTCTAAAGGCATGGAAACAACTTGGGCTTTTCTTCTACTCCATTCCTATTATCCTGCTAAGAATGAATTCTCCCACTGCAGTCAAATTCTGAGGCTCTGATCAGGCAACATCCCAGGGCTTGGAATGAGCTGGACTTTAAGGGCATTCTGGGATTCTGAAAATAAATAAAGAGCAGAGAGGTCAATGAAGAACAGAGAAGGGAAAAATCTTCCCAGAGTCATGAGGAATTGGATAATGGAACCCGGAATTTCAGATTCCCAGCTCCCATGGCCTGGAGGGGTTGAGCTGCCTCAAATTTTCCAGCTACCTGTAGGAGGAAAACCTGCCTGGACACTGCTCCAGGCAGAGTTAGTGCTGTTAGAACATAGATGGAATTTTTATATGGAATTTTCACATGGTTCCAGGTTGCCTCTGACGTAGAAAGAGTTTAACAGATGAGGCCAATTCGTTGAATTTCAGATCCATTTGTGAGTAGATCCTGCTTCTGCAGAGTTTGAATTACAGGAATTTCACAA
>VRYO01001441.1:1373889-1385845 GCA_009812075.1 Sialia sialis
ACAGAGATCAGGATCACTGCCCCACCCTCAGCAGATGGTGATAGAATAAATACCTTTGATCACATCCTGTAATCCAAGACACCTGGGTGCAAAATCAGAGAATCTGCTCAGCTGGGAGGGACCCACAACAATCATTAAGCCCAAATGTTTGAGTTTCCAGTGCAAATCAATCCCTCCAGCCATAAAATCTTCACATATTCCCATAACATGCAAACATCCCTGAGTCACTCACACCACAGCAGAATAAATGAAATTACTGATACACCTGCCCAGGGATTCCAAAATCCTGCAGGGATTTTTCCATAAGAAAGTTGTGCAAGAACATGTTGGAAAACCATAAAGCCAGTCCCGCATCCCTTCACCCATTATCACTCTTCATTCAAGAGTTGAAACTAATCAGCTCAGAGTTTATCCATTTACCTGTAAATTTAGAACTATCACCCAGAAATTGTGGTCATGCTTATGTGAGGAATTTCAACAATTTAATTGAAGGAAATCACGTGATTAATGTAAAGTCTGTGTATAGGCTTTAGAATTTGTATTCCATTTTCCAAGGAAAATGAATTTTTGGTTTCCAAAGTGGTCGAGTTAACAATGTCATTCAAAAATTGGAGAAAAAACAAAAAACCAAAAAAAAAACCAATCAGTGAGAGACAACAGAATTTAATCTCCAAAATCTCTGTTGAAAAAGAAACACTTGAGCACTTCCAAATTTCTACTCATTTGAGGTTTGTGCCTGATTTATTTTCCTTTGGTCTAAATCTGTTTATTAGCTGTGAACAACATGATCTAACGCAAAAGTGGAATGGGGGATTGGATCAGTGAACTCCACAGATTCTTTTAACTCAAACTATCCTCTAACTCCATGAGAAAAGGTAAGGATGGACTGAAATCAGACTTTTAAACCATAAAACTGCAGTGATCTGAACAGGAACATTTAACTATTTGTTAAACCTCCAGGATTTTCTGGGGAAACAACCACAAGGTTGAGATTTTCAAACCCTAAAGGATTAACTAGAAACCAATGATTTAAAGAGAATGAGGAGCTCAAAATTCATGCCTGCATTTAGAAATATTACACAAAATTCACAAATCACTGGAAATTTGGGAAGAGGATAAAATACTTTTTCCTGTCTTCATAAAATATCGCAGGGAACCTGCTCATCTGTCAAGGAATTTCACAGTGGAGTGTCCTGAATGCACAGATAGGAATTGGCGGTGGTGTCAGGAAATCACAGAATTTACAGAGTGCTGGATTTACAGAGACCCTGAGCATTAAAACCACATTCCTGGAAACCCAACATCCCAATTTCTGCGCACTCCCACCTGCTCTGAAACTCTCTCCTCTCTCTCCCCTTCCCCATTTTTCTCCATTTACAGGCACTGAATGCTTGAATGCTTCCCCGCCAGCAATTCCAAAGCAAGGACAATCCCCTTGGAGCACGAGACACAGAACCTATTAATAAGCAAATGGAAAGAGCTGGCATATATTTCTCATTGTTTAATTCAGCAGAGCCTGAGCTCTGCTCTCCGGGGGCTCAGCCAGGCACAGGCAGAGTGGGAGATGACTCAAAGTGGAGCAAACAGCCCCAAACTCATCCCACACCCCTCGGGATGTGGGCTGGCTTTGCAGGGACGGAGCCTTGATCTCCCTGTGCTGGGTTTGATTTTTGGGGGTGGGAAGGGTGGGGAGTTTGGGGGAATGGGGAAAAGGGGATGAGGAGGGAGCAAGCTCTGATTCCTTATTCCCAACTGGAAAACCATCCTTCAGCTTGTGTTTCTGGGGCAGCCTGCACCCTCTCCTCCCCCAGATCTCCCAAATCCTGTAATGTTGAGCAGCCTGAAGAGAATTCACATCACCCCCTCTGGGACAGACCTTCCTGTCTCCCTTCCCTTGCTCTGGTGATAACATTCTTCTGATAATTTAGAGCCATCACCCAGAAATTGTGGCCATGCTCACGTGAGGAATTTCAGCAGTTTAATTGAAGGAAATGACCTGATTAATGTAGAGTTAAAGGATCACATCAGGATTTGCTGAATTATTTTCACTATTATTTTCACTATTATTTTCACTATTTTCACTATTTCTGTTGCTGTATTTTTTTTCTCTTCATACCCCATGAATTCTGCAAGATCAGCACAAACATTTCTTGGGAAGGGACTGCTGGGTTTTAAGTCAGGCTCAAGGGGAGGGCGGCAAGGTTTGTCCTCAACAAGTTCTCCACTTCTCCATCCTAAAAGCATTTTCACCTCTGCTGCTGTGTATGAAAGGATATTGTTCTGCCAAGCGACAGGAAATATCAACTCAATACTACAAAACACAGGAATCCCCTTTTTTTCTTTAAACTGAGAAAAAACATGCAATTGCTGGACCCAAAACCATGTTCTATTTTCTGCCTCAGGATAATTTTCTCTTCTCCAGGCTGAATTCTGCAGCTTCAGCTTTTTCCAGGGTCTCCAAGTTCGTTGTGTCCCAATTTGCTCACAGATACACCAGAAATGTCCTGTGAGGAGAAAAAACAAAAAAAATCCTCAACATCCTCTGCCCCAAAACCCCAAAACACAACAAATTTTGGGAATTATCTTGGTAAAACTCCTCTCCCACCTAAAACTCCAATCCTGGCTTCCCCAGCCTGAGAACTGCTGTGTGTTTGAATTCTGCGTGAGGATCCCACTGGGGATTTCCTGTACTTAAATCACAAACTTGTCTCTCCCACTGACACCTCCTCCAGTGCGGCCCCATCACAGCTCCAGTGACATGTGGAATAATTTCAGTGTGGCGAGCAGCCCGTCACACCTTTCATCCTCCTTCCACCTTGCTGGATAAATTGGGGTGACCAGAGAGTGACAAGGATCTCAGGCTGATGCACTTTCCATCCCCCCTGGATTGCTGGGTGATTTACACATTTAATCCCTGATTCTGCCTCGTTTCTGCCCCACAACCTTTCCCAGCACTTTGGGAAATCTCAGGGTGGTTTTCAGAAGGTAAAAATGGGAATAACCCCATTAGAAAAATTTGTCCAAATGGCCCTGAAGAGAATGTGTTGATTTTTTTCAATCCCAGTTGCTAAGGACTGTTTGTGATTTAGTATTTACTATGTGTCTGTTTTGCCTCTTTGCTCTGTCCACATACACAAAATTAATAATTTAATCAAAACTCTTATTATTTATCAAAACTTTATCATTTCAAGGTCAAGCCCTCACAGCGAAATACAGCTGCCTGTTTCACTACTGCTCTGATTTATTACAAAATAAAAAAATAAACTTTTCCTCATGAAATCAGCTGCACAATCGACTCTGCTTGGATGCACTGAAAGTCTTCTGCTGTGAAGGTTGACCAAAATGGACAATTCCCAGCCTCAGAGATGACCATTTAATGATTACAGTAATTTCATGACTATAAGGCGCACTGGACTATAAGGCGTGCTTTTTTTTTTTTGTAGCAAGGATCCACACACAACAAAGTAACGAATCAGTAACAGAATGGCGCGATCACGAGGTTTACTGGCAGCTGCTCAATTTGCAAACATTTTTCACGGATCGGCGCAGCCTTCAAACACAGTCCCAGGTGCCCTCCCCGTGCCGCAGGTCCCGGCACTCCCACCCACCCCCAGCGCTCATGGCTCGCACTTCCGGGTTGGCAAATTTCCGAACTTTGTCCATATATAATGTGCACTGGATTATAAGGCGCACTTCCGGGTTTTGATCAAAATTTTAGTCACAAGGACGCACCTTATAGTCATGAGGTAGAGGGTAGAGGGCTTTGTAATGCTCTGTAAAATCCAGCCTTGTGGAGCACCTTGACTCAAGAGCTCCTGAACAGCAGCAGATCAGAACCAGCCTCTGCTGCTGGGTGATTACTGCTGAGATTCACCCAAAAAGCGACTTCCGTTAATGAATGAAAGATGCGTTTTAATATAAAACACACACAGGTGCAGTCCTGTGCCCAAACAGTAACAAATTCCAACTGAACGCACAATTATCCTGAAGTTCATGAGGAACCACCTGGAAGCTGATGCAGGGCTGAGCCCAAATCCCATTTCCCTGGAGCAGGAGAATCTTTTTTGGTGCAGAGCTGAGCCCAGATCCCATTTACCTGGAGCAGGAGGGTTTTTGGTGCGCGGCTGAGCCCAGATCCCATTTCTTTGGATCACTAGGGTTTTTCAGTGCAGGGCTGGGCCCAAATCCCATTTCTTTGGAGCAGGAGGGTTTTTTTGGTGTGGACCTGAGCCCAGATCCCATTTCCTTGGAACAGAAGTGTTTTCCCTGCCTGAGATGACACCAGTGGCACCAGCACAGGGCCACAGGAGCCTTGGTGCCCTTCAGCTTTCCTGGGGGATCTCCCCATGCTGGCTCCAGAAATGTTGGAAGATTTTCCAAGCCATTTCCACGTCCCTGGTCAGCCAAAAAACCAGAAGGGTAATGAATGGCAGTGCTGCCCTTTGGAGGAGCAGAGTTATTATCCTAATGCACGGGAGGAATGATGCATTAAGGCATTAAAGAATCAAAACAATCACATTAATGCCTGACAGCATAAGCAGGAAACAAAAGATGAGAGCTGTAATCCAAACCATATGGCTTAATAATTAATCTCTCATTTAAGCATCGTTATTAAAACACCTCCTGAATGTTTGGGCCTTACCAGGACACCTCAGCATTGTTATTTTACATATTCAATCTTTTTTTCTCTTCTCCTCTACTCCTATCCTTGCTCTTCCGCTCTCTAAAAGCGGTTTGTTGTGTGTTTTTGGTTGTTTTTTTTGGTGAGGGGAAAGATTTTCAAACTGTTTCTCCTTTCATAAAGTCCAAATCCTACGTCAACCCAATTAAGCCTCCACAGTCATAACAAATGAGGGTTGTCAGTTAGGCTCACTTGAGACACAAACTGCAGCTAATATTACTCAATATGCAGATGTTTTCTGTCTCTTTCCATTGGAAAAAAAAAATAAAGTATTATTCAAATGGATTAATGATGAATTGCTGTTAATCTGAAGAGGATATGCTGCAGGATGACACAAGGGTGCAGAAATGTCAAGTGGAGGAGATGTGCGTGAACAATGAAATCCTCTCCCTGTGCTGGTGGGTTTCAATAATTCCTGAATCGTTGTGGTTTATTCATCAGGAATTCAATAATTCCTGAACTTCTGTGGACCACACCAGCTCTGCCTTAACAAAACACCTCTAAAATCGGTTGCATAAAAATGTTTGGAGCTCAGATGATGCTCAAACAGATCCAGACCTGCCAGAGAGAATTCCCAGTAAAACCACTGGGATCATTTTCAGTTCTCACAGAAGTTTTTGGGAGTCAGGAGTCCTTAAAGTGCCCCAAAATCAGATTGCATCTGACTCTGCAGGGAAAAGTCACCTCCAGTGGCTGTGGCTCCAACGACTTCAGTGCAACCGCCCCAGAAAGTGATTAAAAATTGTCTCCAATCTGCTTTAAAAAATAAAAATTCCCAATATTATCAATGCCACTGAAGTACCAAAAGTTATTTAAATGCCTCAGAAAAAAAAAAGTAAAAAAAAACATCATCTGTTTTTCTCAGCCTCTGCAAGTCTGTGAATTTTTTTGAAAGAAAGGAAATTTTGGTCAGATAGATGGAAAAAATTCCTGGCTGTGAGGGTGGGGAGGGGCTGGGATGGAATGCCCAGAGAAGTTGGGGCTGCTCCATCCCTGGAAGTGTCCAAGGCCAGGCTGGATCACCTGGGACATGGGGAGATGTTGGGGTTGGAGCTGCATGATCTTTAAGGTCCCTTCCAACCCAAACCATTCCATGATTCCCTGACCTTTTCATTTTCATGCCACTCCTTCTACAGCTTTCAATATTTTTATTACAGTAATTTCACGACTATAAGGCGCACCCTTTTGACTAAAATTTTGATTGAAACCCAGAAGTGCGCCTTATAATCCGGTGCGCCTTATATGTGGACAAAGTTCAGAAATTTGCCAACCCGGAAGTGCGAGCCACGAGAGCCGGTGCCGGGGGCGGGCGGGAGTGCCGGGGCCCACGGCACGGGGAGGGCACCTGGGGCTGCACTTGAAGGCTGCGCCGATGCGTGAAAAATGTTTGCAAATTGAGCAGCAGCCAGTAAACCCCGCGATCGCTCCATTCCGCTACTAATTTGTCACTTTGTTGTGCGTGGATCCTCGATTTAAAAAACAAAGTGCGCCTTATAGTCCGGTGCGCCTTATAGTTGTGAAATTGCTGCATTTATTTCACGGATTGGCACCAATGGCAGAAAAAAAATTGTAGCTGAATTTGAAGCATTTCAAAGCTTGGGAAAGCTTCAAATCCTGAGCAAAGCACTTAAAATAATGTTTGAACAACAGGTGCAAAAAGGAACCACCCAAGGGTAGAGGTGGGAAAAGGCTTAAAAAGAATCTCCTAATGCAGCATCTTGAATTTATTTTTGATTGAAGAAAAGACTTTTTGGAGGAACTGGAAGGAGACAGGGAGAAGAAATAAAAATTATTTTGTATTGCACCAGGGTTAGGGCTTAATGCAAATACTTCATAGTTCTTTCCAGAAAAAAGAGAATTAAAAAATACAGGGAGAGTTTTGTAAAAAAACAGGAGAGTTTTTCCTTCTGGAGCAGCAGCAGCTGCACTTTGTGCTTCAGACAGAGATTCCCCCTGAGCTGCTAAATAAATGCTAATGGTCAGGATCATTCTTTTATTCGGGGTTTTTCCCTCTCCTTTAAAGATTTCTGTGAATAACTGAATGCTCTGATTTATCTCCATTAGAGCCAAGGTTACCCTGAAGAGAGAACACTGTTTTCATTCAGGAATAGTTCACTGGAAAACATCCAGAGTTGGAAATTTTGATGATGGGTGGGGCTTTTTCTCTTTCTTTTTATTTTTTTTTCCTTTCTTTTTCTTCCCTGTTTTATTCTGCTTTGTTTTCAAAGCAGTTTAACAGAGGGTGAAATGCTATGGAAAAAAATCAAAGTTGTAATAAAAAAGAGCATGTGAATGATTTCTAGATTTAACCAGCTTTGGCCTGAAAGCAGGCATGTAATATGTGGGAATTCCACATAATTCCATCACAGAAAACAATATTTTATTTAAGAAAACCCTTTATTTCTACAAATCAAATTATTTTAGAGGAAATTACTACCTTAGGCTGATATTCCTCTGGCTGAACTGGGATTTGTGAGAAGGAAATCAGAAATTAGCAGAGCTGCTGCACATTCTGTGATCGCTGAATCAGATGTCAGCAGACACAAGTAAAAATCAGCAAATTTTCATTCATTTTTGTTATTTTCCTCCTGCTCTTTGGTGCCTTTACAATGCACACATTTGTTGCTACAATAAATCATCTGGTTTTGAAATCTTCTGTGAATTAAAATGCAAATATTTGCTAAACATAAGCATTATTTGATGCTCTAAAAACAAGATACTGTAAATCTGATCATGACCTGAAGTTACAATGGAGCTCCAGCGACAGCAATTATCAATTTCAGAAGTATAAATTAATTTACTTCAGGCACAGAGATAAAGGGGGATCAAGTCCTGTAGTAAAATTTTGATGGTTTTCCAGTGGCTTGTGGACTTTTCCATCACCAAACTCAACTCCCCCACTGCTTTCTGCATTCATTCTTCACAAAAAGAGCTGAGAAAAAAAAAAGCAAAGCACAGAGGAATTACAGTTCTAGGCTGTGGGAGAGAACACGGAGAAGTTGGGGGTATTTTTATTTTTATTTTTTATTTTATTTAATTTTTTATTCCCTCATTTTGCATCCTCTTCTCGGAAGGAGCTGGCAAAGTGTGTCAGCTTCCTGCCTTAATTGGAGCCTGTGTCTACTGAGATCCACAGTAAGTAATAAATAGATTCTCACCTCCCTACTTTCCAAAGCTACTCAAAGCCCACCTGGGCTACTGATGTTCCTGCTTACAATGGAGAATAGAGCAGGAGCTGAAGGATTTGACACTGCCTGAAACAGACACTTAATAAATAGTGTTCTCTCGGAGTGATTCAAACCAGCTGGCCGCAGAGAAGCAGGGTGGAACTTAACTCGGGAGAATGAAATAAAGATAAAGTCAGAATAAATTCATCTCCTGCTTCCCATTCTCGCTTTCCTCAGCTCCTCTCCCTTCCCCCCCCCCTAAGGCAGCAAACCTGGTTTTCATAACTGCAAAGAGAAAAAGGAGGGGGGGAGGTTGGAAATCCAAGAATTCCTGCTAAAAGAGATCAGCCAAATGTAAACTGTTCCAAAAAACATGAAAACCATTTGAAAATCTTCCGTGTCTCTGAGAGACCAGTAATTCCCAACATTTGGCTGCTCAGCTTCAGATATTGAGAGGGAGGGGAGGGGGAAAAAAAAGGAAAATTTAAACCACAGGAACAAGATTTCCAGTCAGGAGTAATGATTTTCAGGGATCCAGAGTGAAGTGCAGTGAAAAACACCTGCCTTGCTGAGAAGTGATTCCCTTCCCGATAACTCAGACTGGACAGCCCTGGAACGGATTCACCCGGAGTCAAATTTTTCACTCTGGAAATCAAACTCAGCTCCCAGATTTGCCATTAATGTAACATCAATCTTGGTTTTTTTCTCCCTAATGGAGTCATGAAGTGTTTGAGAGGGAACCTCGGGGCTCGGCTGGAGTTCAGCCCTGGGCTGCAGGAACACGGAGCAGGTCAGGGCATACCAGCCAAGGGGAAAACAGGAAAATCCCAAATCCTTTCCCCAGCAGGACAGGCCCAGTGTCACACCCAGGAGAAGGTTCTGGAGCTCTCCAATGCCCACAGGGTTTGGGCTTTGCTGGATTCCAGGATTTCTCACAGGGAGAAATTCCTCCCTGGGAGGGGCAGGAGAGGCTGGGATGGAATTCCCAGAGGGGCTGTGATGGAATTTTCAAAGGAGTTGGGATGAATTCCCAGTGGGGCTGGGATGGAATTTCCAGAGGAGCTGGGACAGGATTCCCAAAGGAGATGGGATGGGATGGGATTCCCAAAGGAGATGGGATGGGATGGGATGGGATGGGATGGGATTCCCAAAGGAGATGGGATGGAATTCCCAGAGGAGCTGGGATGAGATTCTCAGGGGAGCTGGGATGGAATTCTCTGAGGATATGGGATGGGAATTGCCAGAAGGGCTGCATGGAATTCCCTGAGGAGCTAGGATGGAAGTCCCTGAGGAGCTGGGACGGAATTTCCAGAGGAGCTGGGATGGAATTCCCTGAGGAGATGGGATGGGAATTCCCTGAGGAGATGGGACGGGAATTCCCAGAGGGGCTGGGATGGAATTCCCAAAGGAGCTGGGATGGAATTCCCAGAGGATTTGGAGCTGTTCCATCCCTGGCAGTGTCCAAGGCCGGGCTGGACGGCATTTTGAACAACCTGGGAGAGCGGGAGGTGGTGGGTTTGGACCTGGATGACTTTTCAGCTCCTGTCCAAAAACCATTCCATGAACCCTTCCAGAGCTGGATGGACAAACTCCAAGATTCAAATCCTGCTGGGACACAGATGCCCAGACAAACCCCAAACCCTCCAGCTGACTGCTGGATCCCAGGAATTCCATGCTAGCAGCGCAAAATAAACATTTTTCTTTTTCCATTTACAGCCAGCTATGATGATGCAAGGAGAAACAATCTCAAACTGAGCAGGGAGAGGTTCAGGTCGGACATCAGGAGGGATTTAAACATTGAAGGGTCTGCCCAGGGAGGTTTGGAGTCTCTGGAGGTGTCCCAGGAATGCCTGGACGTGGCTCTTCCCAAAGTGAAGGACTGGCCGTGGTGGGATTTGGTAAAAGACTGGATGGGGAAAAAAATCATCAAGAAAATCATCAAGAAAATCAAGAAATCTTAAGAAAATATTCATCTTTAGAATCAGCAGCTGAAAAGGTGAAATGCCACCCAAAAGCCACAGCTCCTTCACTGCAGCCTCAAGGATTTTCTCTACCTCAGCTTTCTGTCCGAGACCAAGAGGCACTGGGTTGTTTTTCAGACAGAGCAGGGTGAAAAAGATGAAAAATAATATTCTTAGAAGTTTCAGGAGCTCATTTGTCATGTGACACATGATAAGTGACTTGAAGAAACGCAGGCACTGGCTTGAAAAAAGAGGAGAAAATCATTAATTTCTGAGTTTGTGTTCAGAGGTCACCAGCCTGAGGCTGAAAGTTACTGCAAGAACATTAATGCACAAACAGCGAGGGAAGAGCCTGATCTTTCTTGCAGGGACAAATCCAGAAGGATTCCTATGATAATTTAACAGATATTATGTAATTTATTTAATGTGGATCTCTTCAGGAAAGTTATTTCAGAAGTTGCGAGCACACCTTGAAAACATCTCGTTCACAGGACACAGGTTTTGGGGGATTTTGCTTTTTTTTTTTCCAAGACACCAGAGAAAATTACACCAAATTCTGCAGCTGAAAGAAGCAGATCTGGGATGGAAATCCCTACTGAAAATTATTTTTTTCACCATTTTACAACAATTTTTGTTTGTTTCCTAAACACTCTGACGTACTGAGGCTAAAAGACTGAAATCCCAAATGCACAAATGAAACCACCCAGTGAGTTCTCCCATCCACACTCTTCCCACTCACAAAATTCAATTAAATCCTTGCAACAGCAAGAAAAATCTTTTTTTTTCCAAGTGTCCCAGGCCAGGCTGGAAGGGGCTTGGACACCCTGGCACAGTGGGAGGTGTCCCTGCTCATGTGGGGTGGCACTGGATGGGATTTAAGGTTCCTCCCAACCCAAACCATTCCAGAATTCCATGTTAATCAGGAATTATAATGCATTATCCTACTCAGCTCATACAAAGTACATTAATTTTCCCAATATTTTCTAGAAACACAGGTGGACTCAGCTAGGAAGTTGTGCTTTACAGAAAGTCTAATAAAAAGCTTTGTTTTCTTTTCTTTTTTTTTAATACAAAAGTTCTTTTAAGATGCTTTTCTGAAGAGAAAACTTCATTTTAGCTCCCCAGCCTGCTGTTGTTGGGGAAGGCCCAGATGCTTTTCAGCATTACAAAATTATTTCAGGATTATTTCAGTATTACAAAACTCAGTTTGATTTAAACCCAGAAAGCTCCTCAGGAACCAGGGAGCTCCTTTCCTCCATGTCTCACTTCAGCTGCGTTGTTATCTCACCAGACCAAACCCCAACACTGATTTTTTACTGCAGGGTTTAGATTCCACTACCTCCATTTTATGGCGGGCTAGCTGATCAAATTCCTTGGGAAGTCCTGAAAGCAGCTTTTTTATTTTTTTTTTTTCACTGAATTAAAAGCAGAATAAAAATCCCAGTTGGTGCAAGTGAAATCCTTGTAAAGGCTCTGTCACCTCCTCAGCTGGGGGGGATTTTTGGGAGGTGACAAAGCTCAGGCTCAGCCAGGGCTCTGCTGCTCCAGCCCCCTGTTCTGCTGAGCACCTGCTCCAGGGGGTTCTTTTCACACCAAATTCTCAGGTTTGGTCATTTAGAGGTGAATTTATCACCTATTCTGCACCGTTTTGTCCACTTAAAGTACAGAATGAAGTCACAAAAATGGGCAAAATCAGGTCTGAAACATCTCCGTGCTAATTTAATTGGAATAAAACAATGCTCTGGCACCAATCTCTTTGTTCTGGATATTTTGAAGCAATGTTTGGGACAGAGGTTCTGTCTCTGTGTCAGAGATAGAGGAAATGGACTCAAGCTGGGCCAGAGAAGGTTTAGATTAGATATTTGGAATTATTTTTGTCATGAAAATTGTCCTAAAACATTTTTACGGACTGGCCTGGGCAGTAGTGGAGTCACCCTGCGCTTGAGGTTGTGTTTTAACGGTGACCATGGTGCTGCTGGGCTCCCAGCTGGACTTGATGATCTTAAAGGACTTTTCCAACCTTACCAATTCCATGATTCCCTAAAATAGAGGCCGAGAGCTGTCTAAAGTCATATATGAAACGTGGAAAAGAAGCAGGAGCAGATCCTGAGAGATCCCGTTCAAGGTCTCTGCACCAGCTCAGGCAG
>VRYO01001441.1:1404479-1415137 GCA_009812075.1 Sialia sialis
TGAAATTACTGTAATTTGGAAATGAAGGGGCTCTCAGGCAAAGGTGTGGGTTTAGGAATACAGCTGGGTCCTGGAGAAAAGGTTTATGATGAAAATCCAGGTCAGGTGGAGGTGGAAGAAGGGAAATTTGAGGAAGGCAAAGCTCTGGAGGGGAGGATGTGGCACCAGGGCTCAGTCCTGAGCCCAGCTGGCCACAGGGACAGCAGGAAATTGCAATTCTGCTCTTTGCAAACTGTGAGAGGGGAAGAACATGGAAACTCTGGGTTTGACTCTGTCCAGCCCCATCTGGGGGAGGTTTAAGTGTCCTAAACCCCAAAATTTCTGTTCCTTACCTCCCACAAAGGCACTTCCCTGCTCCCAGCCCGGAGAACATTTCAGTGTCACTGCACTGAAATATAAAATGGGATAAAGGGCATTTATACAGCGCCAAAGTGCCTCTCTTTAATTCCAATTTTTTTAGAAGAAGATGGTCAGAATTTTTGTCAGAACGCTGACAGAGCTGCGCGCCCTTTACAGGTTTATTTTGTGGAATTATTCACACTTTGGACCTTCCTGTGTATGAAATGAACAGGTAAGAAAAAAGCAAACAGCTTCAGGTGAAGCCAGCCTAGCACAGCAAGGATTGATCCCAAATGAATCCAGTTTATACAGAGCCTAATGCGAAAATGTCTCAGGAAAAATCAAATCTACCTGATTTGGAAACAAAAAGTTAAAAAAGGGGCTGCTTCCAGTGTGACTGTGGGGTTTCTCCTCCAGCTGAAGACTGATAACAAAAATCCCTTCATGCCCCAAACAAACATTAAACTAAAGCTGCTTTTACAGCAAAATGTATAAAAAGAGATTTTCTGCCTTGTAAAGCACAAGTTCAAGTTACAAGCAAGGCTCCTTTATTGTGTATTTATTCCTTTATTTCTGTTCATTGCCCTGCCCCAGCTGAAGCACCTGTGAGAGTTTCCAGGAAAGCACAAACTCACCCCAGTGGGTTGTTCCAGCAGATTATGGTTTGTAATATTTCCCCCAGCAGAGCTCTGTTAATGGGAGATGCTGGTGCTGCACTCACCAGCTGGGAAAAAAATTCAGTTTCTACCAGATAGTGTGAGGTTCAGCTTTTCAGGGCAGGGAAATTCCCACTGGGATGGGAAAAGCTACAGCTGATGAGCACATCCATAAAAATAATAAAAGAGGCACTCATGATTGTACTGAGATAATGACAGGAAATAAAAAGATTTTGTGCACTGAACGCTCTGGAATATTTAATCAAAACTCTGCTCCAGAGGGGCCTCCAGAGTGAGGAATAACTGTGGCATTCTGGAGCTGCAGGGGTGGGATCCCTGCTGTAGGATCATGGAATGTCCTGAGGTGGGATCATGAACCCAGATCCTGCACAGTCACCCCAAAATCCCAGCCTGGGAGCACCCTAAACCCTGCTGAGCTCTGGAGATTTGGGGTTGGGACCATTCCCCGGGTTCAGTGCTTCACCACCCTCAGGGGGAAGAACTTTCCCAATATCCAACCTTCCCCCGCTCTCCAAGGTGAGCCTGGCACAGCTCCAGCTGTGTCACATCTGGAAGCAGCTCCATTACCTGGGCAAGGCTCTGATCCTTCCAAGCAGGGATCTTTTCCTTGTCCAAGGGGGCTCATTGAGGCTCATCCCCCCCAGAGAAGCTGGGAATGGACCCTGCAGCTTCAGGGGATCCCAAACCCTGCACGTCCAGGGAATCCTAAACCCTGCGGGTTCAGGGGATTCCAAACCCTGTGGGTTCAGGAGATTCCAAACCCTGCGGGTTCAGGGGAATCCCAAACCTTGCATGTTCAGGGGATCACAAACCCTGCAGGTTCAGGGGATGGACCCTGCAGGTTCAGGGAATTCCAAACCCTGCAGGCTCAGGGGATGCCAAACCGCGAACCTTCAGGGGATCCCAAACCCTGCAGGTTCAGGGAATCCCAAACCCTGCAGGCTCAGGGGATTCCAGACCCTGCAGGTTCAGGGAATTCCAGACCCTGCAGGTTCAGGACATGCCAAACCCTGCAGGTTCAGGACATGCCAAACCCTGCAGCTTCAGGGGATCCCAAACCCTGCAGGTTAAGGAGATGGACCCTGCAGGTTCAGGGGATCCCAAACCCTGCAGGTTCAGGGGATCCCAAAGCCTGCAGGTTCAGGGGATCCCAAACCCTGCAGGTTCAGGGGATCCCAAAGCCTGCAGGTTCAGGGGATCCCAAACCCTGCAAGTTCAGGGGAATCCCAAACCCCGCATGTTCAGGGGATCTCAAACCCTGCAGGTTCAGCAGATACCAACAGCACCTCTGTTCCCAACAGAAATGGGATTTACAAAATGTGAAATGGGTTTTGTAGAGCAAGCCAGAGACCGCTGGTGCTCAAAGAATTTGTGAACTGAATTCAGTGTTCAAATGGCAGAAAGGGCTGAAGGAAAGGAGGTACAAAAAGGCATCTCATGGCACACAGAGGGTGAGGAAAACCCCTGCAGGGCTGCAAATACAGTCCTGAAAGTGCCCAGGAATCCCTCAGCAGCTGAGCCCCTCACCTGCCCTCTGTCTTTCCACACTGAAAAAATTCCCCTGAGAGAAGCCCAAAGGTACCTGCAGCCTCACCCTGTTAGGAAGGTGTAAATTCCTCTAGACTGGATTCTGGGGAGGAATTCCTCCCTGAGATAATGGGGAGGGTTGGATGGAATTCCCAGAGGAACTGTGGATGCCCCTGGATCGCTGCAAGTGTCCAAGGCCAGGTTGGATGGGGCTTGGAGCAATCTGGGATGGTGGAAGGTGTCCCTGGGTGTGGGACTGGATGGGCTTTAAGATCTCTTCCAACACAAACTGTTCCACAAACTGGTAGCACCCAGTTCCAAATGAAATAAAACAACAAAAAAAAAAACCCAAAAAAGTAAATGTCAGGACTCCAACTCTCCTTCAGAAGGGTTAGATCAGAGTCCAGCAAGGAGTGATCCCCTCCCTTCACTTCCCATCAATTCTTTGCCAATAAAGCACTGCAGGCATTGGGTTTCAGGCCCATGTTTGCAGGGATCCACGGGTTATTTCCAAGCCCAGCCATTACCCGTGCACGCGGTGACATTAATATGAGTAAACGCAGGAAAAAGGATGAAATAAAACATATCCTATTGAAGGAAATGAGAGCTCCTTAAGAAAGAAAAACACACAGAGGAAAGACGTGGGCATATCAGGATACAAATGGGCCACTGGGGAGCTGCAGATTCCACAGGCATGATGTTATTGCAGGCTTTGATAGCAGAGCAAGCACCTGCAGATATGAATTACATCCTTGTTCAGACCACGAGCATCGCGGCCCTGACATCTCAGGAAGTGCTTATGTTATATTTCAAATCCCCCTGCCAACTGCATGAATATCAAATAAATCAATCATGGAGCTAAAAGACATTATCTTAAAGACTTGCACAAGCTGAGCAAAAAGCTCTCCTAAAAGCAGCCCCTAAAATCGCCGGGGTTTTTTCTGCACCTGAACAGGAGTGCTGGGACTTCAGCTCTGCCCCCAGAGACAGAAATGGCACACAAATGGTTCAAGGAGTGACAGCAAAAAAGGTTTGGCACAAATTACAGTAATTTCACGACTATAAGGCGCGCCCTTTTGACTGAAATTTTGATCGAAACCCGGAAATGCGCCTTATAATCCAGTGCGCCTTATATATGGACAAAGTTTGGGAAATTGCCAACCCGGAAGTGCGAGCCGCAAGCACCGGGGGTGGGCGGGAGTGTCGGGGACCACGGTATGGGGAGGGCACCTGGGGCTGCGTTTAAAAGCTGCACCGACCCGTGAAAAATGTTTGCAAATTGAGCAGCTGCCAGTAAACCCCGCGGTGGCGCCATTCCGTTACTGATTCGTTACTTTGTTGTGCGCAGATCCTCGCTGCAAAAAAAATTGCGCCTTATAATCCAGTGCACTTTATGTATGGACAAAGTTGGAAATTCCTCGACAACCCGGAAGTGCGCCTTATGATCCAGTGCGCCTTATGGTCGTGAAATCACTGTAAACACAATTCCTGCTGCCTTCAAGAGGGGACAGCTCATTTTATACGTGGAGAAAGGGAGGAACTGATGCACAAAGTCAAGAGGGCTCTGGAATGGTGAGAGCAGAGCAAGGAGTCCTTGGGATGCCCATCAGACCATGCAGACTTTGTTTCCAGTGTATTCTGAGAGAAAAAAAAAAAAAATCTAAATTTTGTATTTATTTCAGTGTATTCTGACCAAGACAGAAAATGCAATCCAGGGGTCAAATGTTTTCATGATAGAAAGAGTTATTGTCACATGGGTCAGGTAAAAAGATGATTAAAACCAGACCACAAACAGCCCAGCTCACAGAAATTTAACTGAAAATGTTTATTCTGCATTGAAAAATCCAGATTTTTATGCTATATTTTTTTTTAAAAGCAACACATATCAAAACATAAACTCCAAGTCTGAGTTTCTAATAATGTTGAATGCCTTAATACACTAAATTTGACCAGTGTTACAGAATTTGGGATCTCCAGAATACTTTTCCATTTAAGAGCTCCCCCATAAGCTCCTATTAGATTAATTTGTTATTTTTCCTTGCTTGCCACGGGAGTCTTAATTACAATTGCTCCAAATGCAGCTCCCATCCATCTTAATCAGCAGGGACTGTTTGGCCGTGCTGTTAAATCATCTGGTGTAATCACTCTGAAAAAGTTTGTTCTGCACTGAAAAAATGGCAGAGAAAGGACGCAGAAGAAAATCTTTCTTTGCACATTCATCTTGTCCCGTTCAGTCCCAGCAGCAGGAGATGGAGAGGCCCTTTGGCTTCTCATCCACAGAGCTCTGAGTTTGGCAAAGTTTTGGGGTTTTGAGCCACAGGTTCTGGGAAATGTTCAAACAAAGACTTGGCTGCAATCAGAATGAGTTTGTGAATTAAAATCCAAGCGGCAGGAGAACCCAAATTTTATGGAATTATGGAATGGTTTGGGTGGGAAGGGGAATTAAATCCCATCCTGTGCCACCCCTGCCATGGGCACCTCCCACTCCCCAGGCTGCTCCAGGCCAGGAGCACTTCCATGAAATTAAATTAACTTCAATTATCTGCTGCCCACTTTGTCATGGGATGACCTCACGGGCTGGATGCAGTAACGAGCTCTGGGTAATTACTGAGTATTTAACTTCGTTACACACTGAAAGATGCTTGGTCAATGTCCTGCACAGCCTGAAAAAACATTTGAAAATTCACGTTCTTAAGAGCAGAGATACACTAAAATTCAGGAAGGAAAATGATGGTGGGGCTATGGTGCAGCTTTGTGTAATAATTGAATATTAATTAATTAATACAGTGATAATTTTAGGGGTCAGGGAGGGGATTTTTCTCTTGCCCGCCAATCATTCTTCTCAGCCTCTGCCAATCCCAGCTCCACGGGCTCTCCTTTTTGGAACACTTAAATTTTTCCTTGCCATTTTATTCCTTCAAAAAGCCCAACCAACCCCACTTTTGGAAAGATAAATATCAAATAAAAAAGGAGGAAACATCTGCAAGGCTCGACCTTTGCTTCAACCTCTCCTGATCTTCACGTGTCAGAAGTTCGGAGTGAGAAAACCAAATTTAATTCAGTTTTGCCCGGTTTTGTTTTTTCCCAAGTTGTGATGGAAGGTGCAGAACAAAAGGTTTGGATGTGAAAATTCTCTCTGTGCCCATCAAGCCAATCTGGGGCACACAATTTATGCTCACCCCTAATTTATCCCCACAGCCCAATTTAATTCACTCCTGAACCCCTCAGTGCCCTGCCCGGGGGAATTTTTGCCCAAGAGAGTTTTTCTTCCAAATTTTATTCCACTGGTTTTTATTTGCATGGGATATCCTCTCAGGAAATTGTGTGAGCTGAAGATAAACAATTCAAAACCTTCCAAGTTTGCTCTCAGGTCCTTCAAACCAAAGTGTGAATTGCAGCTTATCAGCTCTCAGAGGATAATTTTGCAAAAAAAACATAAAAATATGAGAAAATAAAAAGCCATAAAAATAAAAAAGCTGTTGGTCTGCACTAGTACATTTAAGGAGTATATTTTACTTCATTTTAAGAGTTTTATTTGATATAGGAAACCTTATCAACCTCCATGGTTGACGGGGAAACGCTCCCCACACAGGAGGAAACACAATCCTGCCGCAGCTCAACATTGTCCCATTAATCCACCCAAATCCCTCCATCCTCTGCACTTCTCAGAGGTTCCTCTCCTTTTAATCCTCAGAAATCCTCCTAAATCCAGACTTTCCAAGGAAGTTCTCCTAATTAAGATTTCATTAGCAGCTTGCACGCGGCCCCAGAGCTCCTGGGGAGGAACGAGACGAGCCCGGCTCGATCGCAGGGTGCAGGGAGAGAGGGGGAAATGTAATGACAAAAACAAAGAAGGGTCAAATTTCCTCCAAAAAAAACTCCAGCCCCGCTTTCCCTATGCTCAGCTGCAGCAAGGTGAAAGGCTAAATGTGGACAGAAGGGGAAGATGTGAGTGCTTGCTGAGCTTCCTGGGGGGAATACTTAACAGCAGAAATATGTTTCCCCTGGAGACCTTCCCCAGCATTTGGTCCAATTTCTTACTCCAAGAACTGAACCAGCTCATGATGTAATGCTCCAGGGAACACATTCCTCTCAAAAAAAAAAAGAGTATCTTCCTAGGGAGAAGTTGGAAGAAAACATCTTAATATTGTTTAAACAGCTTTTGGCACAGGCACGCGGCTTGTGCTGCGCTCAGGGCGGAAAAGATGGGAATGGAAAGTTTCAGGATTTCGTTTTAGGATTTAGTTTTAGGATTTTGTTTTAGGATTTCATTTTAATATTTCATTTTAGGATTTAGTTTTAGAGTTTCATTTTAGGATTTCGTTTTAGGATTTCATTTTAGGATTTAGTTTCAAGACTTTGTTTTAAGATTTAGTTTTAGGATTTAGTTTTAGGACTTTGTTTCAGGATTTCATTTCAGGATTTCGTTTTAGGATTTAGTTTAAGGATTTCGTTTTAGGATTTCATTTTAGGACATCATTTTAGGATTTTGTTTTAGGATTTCGTTTCAGGATTTCATTTTAGGATTTAGTTTCAAGATTTCGTTTTAGGATTTCATTTCAGGATTTGGTTTTAGGATTTCATTTTAGGATTTTGTTTTAGGATTTCATTTTAGGATTTTATTTCAGGATTTTGTTTTAGGATTTTGTTTTAGGCTTCTCCTCAACTACCAGCACAAGCCCCCAGTCCTTTATGGAACAAGTTACAAAAAGAGATTTTTCAGGAGCAGGTATTTGCCTTGCTAATAAAAGAGGAACAATTTAAGCTCAGTCTATTCTGTGTGTCAGGAGGAGAACACGGGTTTAATCCTGCCTAAAGCCTGATCCTTTCCTGAGCTCCTGCTCAAGGGGCAGCTGCAGCCCCGAGGATCTGGCTGGGAATGAGACTTTAGTGGCTCTTTTGGAGGGGACACCATTCCAAGGACCAGGAAACGTTCCTGCAGCCAAACTTCCATCCTCCCTGCGCTCAGTTCCCTTTCTGCACCATCTCTCTGAACTCATTTCTCACTTGGGCTGGACATTGGTGCTAAACTGGGCACAAGGAGATTCAAGAGGGGCAGAGCGGGACCAGCAGAGTCCAAACCCGAGGCAGGGGGTGCAGGAAAAGCCAGGACAGCAGAGCTCTGTGAGGAGCAGGGAAAAACAACTGCAAAATGAACATTTTTGGATTCTCTTCCCTGGCTGGGATTAGTCACGCTCAGCGTCGGTAGAAACTCCATTACCTTCTCCTTACATCAACTTCACACAGCAAAACACACCCTGGGTACTTCAGGAGGGGTTTTTTAAATTTTTTTTTTCCTTTGAGGAAGGAGTAAAATGACCCTTTTATTCCTCATTAATATTTGTACCCACACAATTACTTTTTCCTCAATGGCACACCCGAGGCCACTCAACAGCTCCAAGTGCCAGTTCAGATGTGAATTCCCTCCGAACCTTCAGAGATTTGCAGTAGTGAATGCTATTTACTGCCAGAACCAGGCATTTGTGACCTGCTGAACGCAGGACTGGAGGCATTTGTTTGTCCAAACATTTGGGTGCCACAGGCCGATGATTTATGGCGGGGTGAGGTTTTTATCTGCGCCAGGTGATTTAAGGGATGGGGATATTGGATCCCAGATTTCCACCCTGATGTTCCCTGTGCTGCCAAGACAAAGAGCAAGGAGAAGGAGCAACAACTCAATTCAAGGACAGCATGAAAAAC
Source organism: Sialia sialis (assembly GCA_009812075.1). Classification (NCBI taxonomy): domain Eukaryota; kingdom Metazoa; phylum Chordata; class Aves; order Passeriformes; family Turdidae; genus Sialia; species Sialia sialis. The sequence goes on from VRYO01001441.1 coordinate 1,412,723, forward strand.
CAGAGCACCAAGGGGACAAAATTCCCAATTTTCCAAATCCCACCTTGTTTAGTTTTGTTCATCATCAGGGCACCAAACTTTGAGGCACTCGGTAACTTTTATTAATTCCATCATCAGTATTTAAAAACCAGTCTCATTTATCTGCTTGAATTAGTTTAAACACAAAATATTAACTTTTGCATTTTATCTCTTCAAAGGGATTTTGCTGGTAGAGGACTGTGAGAGACCCGTGGGCATGGTGACTGAATTAAAAGGTATTATTATTATTATTATTATTATCAATAAATAGGATTGTTCAGGATAGGATCTCAGCTGCAGAGTGCCAGGGCTTCGCTGCTCTGCTTGGCAAAGTTAAACCCAGCAATAAAAGCTCCATCAAGAATTTAAGCCCAGCTCAAAGGAGTTGAAGGCCAGTCCTTTGCAGGCTTCTGTCGAGAGTTTTTACTGCTCCTTTGCTGGGGCTTGTGGCTGCAGATTTTTCAGGTTCTTGGTAAACCCTAAACTCTTAAAGCCTTGAATCACCACGATTTATCACCCAGCAGGGAGCTACATAAAATGTATTTTCCTTCAGAGTGACTATTCTCATAAAAAAAACTAATTTAAAAAGAAAAAACCAAAAAAAGACAATTAAGAACGTTTTTTTAAAAAATCTACACTCCAGCCCAACTTTACAGAGATCCTTAAACCTAAAAAAGTCTGACCCCCAAAAAAAAATGAATGCCACCTGCAAGCTGTAAATACATGCATTATTTAATTTGTTTTTTTTCCCCAAGTATTTTCTTTGGCTGTTACATCCAGCTGAACAAGGCCTAAAAATTGTCAAACTAAATTCTTGTTTAAGAGTGGAGCTCGAACTGCTGCCAGTTTGAGTGAAGCACACAGCCAGGTTCGGGGAATACTTTTTATTTATCTTGGCCCAGGCTCGGGGTGGAACATTTTCCACCCCATCCCAACGCGGTGGAAAAAGGGGTTGAAATATTGCACAATAAAAGCCATTCATTCTCTCTGTCTCCTCTGCCTTCCAAAAACACAGCAGCCTGACCAGCCCCAAAGCCGGGCAGGGGGCAGGAAGATGGGAGTCAAGGGGTCACTGGAAATAACCCAAGACTAACACTAAGCCTGGCTTAAGGGATCTGTTCCATGCCCTCGCTCCCAGAGCTCACAGGTTTTTCCTTCCCCCCACCCCAAGCCCGGCTCAAGGAGTTAATTGCTGTGTTATGCACAATTTCCAGGAGTTAATTACCAAACTAATACATTAGGCTGCTTGTCTCCCAGTCAGGCCTAGATAAATTGGGCCTCACCTTGGCTTCAAACTCTCTGATTTTACCTCCTCTCTTTAAAACCACGCTGAAGGAACACCCCGCTATTTTTTATTTTTTTTTTCCAGTGCTCACCTACCTGCTGGCAGCTGGGAAATGCAATTTCTCCCCTCCCCTGAAGCCACTCCTGCCTTTTTTCTTCAATTTTCCCCTTTTTCCATCTACTTGTCCACAGCTCTAACCATCCTTTGCTGTTTGCTCTCTCCAGGTCTAGGAGGGAGAGGATTCACAGTGAGGAGGAGGAGGAAGAGTCGAGCACAAACTTTGTAAACATTTCTGAAAAGCTTGGTGAAGATGAGCTCACAGCAGTGACATCTCCAGGCAGCACTCAGGTGTTTCAGCATCTTCTGTTGCTCGTTAGTCAGGAGAAAGAGGAAAATCAGCTGAAAACCTGAATTGTTTACAATTATTTTCAAGGGAAATTAATAAAAATGGCATATACAGTTCTTGGAGATTTTTTTTTCCCCTGCTTATCAGGTCAGGATGAGAAAATTATTTCTTCTTTAACTTTTATTAACTCATATGGGAGAAATTTGGTCATCTCATCCCCACTCTTATAACTTATGTGCACCTTAATGAAGGCAGAATGTTGGCATAAAACAATTCCTGGGGAACATTAACACTTTCCCTTGCAAACCTCCTGGAGAATTCGGGGATAAGGATTGCTCTTTGCACCTCGAGCAAAGTGCAGCAGAGACATTTCCAGCTCTGAAACAGCTGCCAGATATCCAGCTCTGAAAAATCTGTCACCACTGCACTTCCCAAAAGTGATGTGTAATTACTCTTCCTTATTAACAACATTAACTAATTAACTAATTAATTAATTAACTTTTTAACTTTTTAACTTTTTAACTTTTCAACTTTTTAACTTTTTAACTTTTTAACTAATTAACTTATTAACTAATTACAGAGCTGCAAACCAATCAGGCCCCAGCACTTTCCTCCCTGCCAATCGGAGCAGTAATTAGGTGGTGAGCTGCTAAATGCAATTATTCACCAATCCCCACCCAGGGCTGGCTTGTATCTGCTTCAAATCACTGGAAGTCCACACAAATTAAAGCAGGAAGTATTTTTAAACAGAAGTTTATCTCCCTCC
>VRYO01001441.1:1428550-1450976 GCA_009812075.1 Sialia sialis
ACAATAAAACCAAACTCACCTCATCCCAGCCAAAGTGCAGGCGGGGCAGAGGCTGCTGAGGATGCCCCAGGCAGCCCCAGGGGCTCTGGGCCTGGGCACAGCCCGGGGAGGCTCCTCTGCGCAGGGGGGTGTTGGCAGGGAGGCTCTGGTCAAAGATTTCGGGGCTCAGAACTTCCCCAAAAGTCACTTTTTTCTTCCTTGGCGTCCTGGCGTCTGTTGGAATGCAATGAAACGAGCAGCTGAGTGAAGGGGAAGGGGCACAGAGCAGAGGATTTGCAAATTGAAATATTCTAAAATTCACCACCCAAACAATCTGCACAACAGCAGCTGCATGTGAGGCCAGCCAGGATTTTCACTCGGATTGATGAAAAAATTGAGGGAAGAAACAGATGAAAAATTACCCCAATGTTCCCCAGGTTTCAGTTGAAAAGGGTAAAACTCCTCAAAAATTAAGAAATTTTATTCTGGTGTTTGAGGTTTTCTGAAGTTTTGGGGTGGGATTAATTATTATTATTTTTTTTAAAATATTTTTTTCCTCAGCAATCTTCTTTTCCATGTCATCAGCAGGATGCCACAAGGTCATTCAGTGGTGATTAATACCAGTAACTGGACTTAGAAAAGTCAAAAAAATCCTTACCATCCCACACAATATTTATTTTCTATTGATATTTGTTTATAATAAAGGTAGAATATTTCGAATATAAAAATAAAATAAAAACATAGACATATTTTAAAATAGAAATATTTAAATATATAAATAACACATTTACATTAATAATACATATAAATAGCAATATTTAAAATAAAAATAGTCATTGATATTTATAATTATATTTACTTTAAAAATATTTCTTTTAAAAAGAAATAAAGTAAAGCTGAGGGATTTTTTTTCCTTACAAAGGGGAGTCTGACCTGTTTGCAATGTTTCAAAGGTTTTCACACAACTGGAGACTGCAGCAGATTCATCTCCTCTGCCAATGTCATTGTTTGAATATTCCTGCCAGATTTAAGAGATACAGAACAATAAAATTTAATTAAAATATTGCCCTCTAAGCAGCATTTAATCATCAATCCTTTTGTTAACAAAACCTGCTTGTTTGCTGCATGAATAAAACTCAAAAACATTCATTTCACGGAATGGTTGGGGTGGGAAAGGAGCTTAAAATGATCCAGGACCACCCCAGAATGGGCAGGGACATCTCCCACTGTCCCAAATTATTCCAGCCTGGTCTGGGACACTGCCAGGGAGCCAGGAGCTCCTCTGGGAATTCCATCCCAGCCTCACAGAGAATAATTCCTGCCCAATATCCCCACCCATCCCTGCTCCTGGGCAGTTTGAAGCCATTCCTGCCACTCCAGACCTTTATAAAATCTCAGTTTTTCCTGTCACCCCTTCAGGTCCTGGAAGGTGCAACTGGGTGACCCCAGATCCTCTCACAAAGTGAAAGCTTCAACAAAACTCCCAAAATTATCAATTTTGCATTGGTCAAACGGTGCACAAAGGGGAAGCTGAAACTCAGCCAGGATGAAAACAGTGATGGGATGGATTTAAACTGTGAGTGATGTTGGGATGGATTTAAGCAGTGAGTGATTTTGGGATGGATTTAAGCAGTGATGTTGGGATGGATTTAAGCAGTGAGTGATTTTGGGATGCATTTAAGCAGTGATGTTGGGATGGATTTAAGCAGTGAGTGATTTTGGGATGGATTTAAGCAGTGATGTTGGGATAGCAGTGAGTGATGTTGGGATGGATCTAAGCAGTGATTTTAGGATGAATCTAAGCAGTGATGTTGGGATGGATCTAAGCAGTGATAACAGGATGAATCAAACAGTGATGGGGCAGCAGTGAGTGATTTTAGGATGGATTTAGGCAGTGATGTTGGGATGGATTCAAGCAGAGACAATGGGATGGATTTAAGCAGTGACATTGGAGTAGGAGTGAGTGATAACACGATGGATTTAAGCAGTGATAACGGCATGGATTCAAGCAGTGAGTGACAATGGGATGGATTTAAGCAGTGACAATAGGATAGCAGTGAGTGATTTTGGGATGGATTTAAGCAGTGACATTGGGATGGATTTAAGCAGTGATAACAGAATAGCAGTGAGTGACAACAGGATGGATTTAAGCAGTGCTTTTAGGATGGATTTAAGCAGTGATATTAGGATAGCAGTGAGTGATAACAGGATGGATTTAAGCAGTGATATTGGGATGGATTTCAGCAGTGATGTTGGGATAGCAGTGAGTGACAACAGGATGGATTTAACAAATACACAGTGTCCCAGCCCATCTGTTAGATGTGCAGATGTCTGTTGGCCAAGGAAATGAGCGACTGAGACTGTAACCACTTGTGTGAGCCTGGGAAATTCAAACTCTCCGTTTCAGGAGAGCTCACAAGAACAAAGTGTTCACTCTTTGGTCACATGAATCACACAGTGCCGTGTCAACCTGACAGCCAAGCAGGATGAAATCATTTCCAAACCCCTCCCAATCCTCAGCAATCAGACACCAAAGCACTGAACCAACCTTGGGGCTGTCCCTGAGCTCCCTCCCCGGGGTTTTCTTCAGGATGGATCTCAGCAGGGAGCTGCTCTGGGAGAGGTCACAGCTGGGAGTGTCCCTTGTCCCCAGAGGTGTCACAGGTCCTTGGCTGTTCCTCAGCTCTTCCAGGTTCTCATTTTCAGTGTTCCTTGATTCCAGGGGTGTCACAGGGCCTTGGCTGCTCCTCAGCATTCCCAGATTTTTATTCTCAGTGTTCCTTGTTCCCAAAGGTGTCACAGGGCCTTGGCTGCTCCACAGCATTCCCAGATTTTCATTTTCAGTGTTCCCTGCTCTCACTGGTGTCACAAGGCCTTGGCTGCCCCCCAGCATTCCCAGATTTTCATTTTCACTATTCTTGGTACCCAGAGGTGTCACAGGGCCTTGACTGCTCCTCAGCACTTCCAGGTTTTCATTTTCACTGTTCCTTGTCCCCAGGGGTGTCACAACACCTTGGCTGCTCCTCAGTATTCCCAGATTTTTATTTTCAGTGTTCCTTGATCCCAGGGGTGTCACAGGGCCTTGGTTGCTCCCCAGCATTCCCAGATTTTCATTTTCACTGTTCCTTGTCCCCAGGGGTGTCACAGGGCCTTGGCTGCCCCCCAGCTCTTCCAGGTTTTCATTTTCAGTGTTGGTTGCTCTCACTGGTGTCACAGGGCCTTGGCTGTTCCCCAGCATTCCCAGATTTTCATCTTCCACACCTTCAGCCTTCCTTGTGCTGGGATCTGAGCCAGCAGCACTGCCAGAGCCACTCTGGTCACACCTGGGAACTGCAGAGCAAGCAGAGCTGTGACACTCAAAGCTTGGAGGAAAACTCACCAAATTTTAGCACTGAGAACAGGAGCTAGAGAAGTGCACAGGTCTGAACAGATCCATGCAGAAACACCTCACAAAAATCCTGTAAATTGGGTTTTCTTTGTACCCCATGCACATTTGTTATTTTTCAGAAATTGATAAAACATGAAGGAAAAGTTGCATCAGGTTTTTACTGTGCCCTAAAATTTGTAGGCAAGATGACAAATGCCAGCTGCAACATTTCCTGACAAATATCCCATGTTTTTTTATTTCCTCCTGAGGGTTTACCAAAGATTAAAGCAGTGCTGAATCCTCTTACCATGGCCTTTTTCCAGGATATCTCCAGGTAGAACAGGCTCCAAGGATTTAACAGGATTTTGCTGCTCACAAGCCCATTCCTAAAGAAAAATCACAAAATTTTTACAGCACCACAAACTTATGCAGGGATTTAATCCCACAGAGTGGGATTTCAGAGTTTTCTCCACCATCCACTATTTCAGCTGAATTTATTTTTCCAAAACACTCAGAGAAATGTTTAATAATGAAATGCTTAGCAGGATGAGACATGGAAAATGAAGAAATTCTCTCTTTTAACTCAGCACCTTTGCAGCAGGGTGAGTGGCAGTCCCAGCTGGCTCTGGGGATGAGATGCTGCAGATCCTGAGCTCCCTCCTGCTCCTATTCTCACTTAAATTTCCTTTCAAAGCAGCTCCTGTCTTGCCCAACGTGAATTTTTCCTTCCACTGCTCCAGGTTTCGCTCATTTTTCATAGGTGCTTTAAAAATAAAACAATGCAAACAAAACACAGACTTCAGGTTTTGCAATGAATTCTCTTTTTTGTGGTGCAAAAAGTTCTAGGCAGGGAGAGGAACACATTTTTTAGATCTGCTTTGAAAATAACATCACCAACCTTTAAGACAAAGTAAGTGATTATTTTCATATAAGTGTTATTAAGAACAGCAATAAAAAAAATGAAAATCAATATCTGTTTCATGGAAAAACATTAATGCTCAGAGAGAAATCCATCAAAGAGAACAAATCTAGGAACTAAAATTCAGGAAAGAGTCCCAAAAATACAAGTTTTGACAGAAATCACAACTCAGAGTGCACTGAGATAGTTTAAACCAACAAAACAAACCTCAAACCAAGCACAAACACTTGTGCCAAGCCTTTTAAAAAAAAAAGATTATTTTGTTTTATAAGAAATATTTCTATTTTCATGCTTTTATCCTAAAGGAAGAGCTGATATTTGAGGTAAACCAGGATTTTTTATTAACTTACAGGAAACTCCTTGCTTGGAAGGCTCCCCCTCAGCTTCTTGCAGGGATTCAAAGGAGGCTTGGAAAGCATCAATCTTGTCCTTCAGTGACCTCACATTTGCAGGTTTAAAAGGACTGATCTGCCAAAACAAAATTTCCTCCCTCACCATTTGGGCTTTAATGTTGTGTATTTGCACTCTGATATAAAATACAAAGAATGTGGCTGAAATTGGATCTGCACACGGGGGAAAAAAAAAGGAATTTTACCCAGAAATCTGGTAAATTTTATTGCATTTAGTCTGTTCCTCGAGTTTGGAATTTTCTCACAGCCCAGGTTAATCACAAATCCAATTAACCAACTTGAAACGAACTTCACGTGCAACCAGCAACTCTTTAATTAAAGTAATTTCACGATTATAAGCCGCACCTTTTCCATTGAAGAATCCAGCCTACCCCAGCAGTGCGGCTTATATTCAGGTGCGGCTTATAATCGTGAAATTACTGAACCCAAAAACCAAGTGCAGCAAACACAGGAAAGCAACAAAAATTAAAATTTATCAGCAAGCTCAACATGGAGAAAAAATTCCAGCCAAGTTTAAACAAAACTTGGAACATTCCCTTATCCATGGTTATTATCCAAGTTATTATTTCTTCTGCTGGATTTTTCCCCAGCACAAGGTGGTTCCAGGAATGGGAATGCCACCAGAAATTTGGGAATTCTCACCTGGGTGAAAGGTTCTTTCTGCCTGCTGCTCCTCTGCTGGGCCAGGTACCTGATCAGGGAGTTGTTTTCTGGTGAGCCCCTCAAGCCAATGGTTGATCTTCTCCTGAATTTGAGTGAAGCTGGGGAAGCGCCTGAAAAGGGGACAGGAGGAGAGGGTCAAAAGAAAAACAAAGCACAAAAATGGTTTGTAGCACCTAAAGCTTTAAAATTATATTTTTGAATCCTTTTTGAAGTTGATTAATGCTTATGCTAAGATACAAAATTACCTGCTCAGAAACATCCCTAAACAAATCAAATTAACTAAAAGTAAATTATAACAAACCAAATCTGCCTTTTATATTTTCAATTGTTTGTTCTGCAACACCTGCAGAATTTGTCTTGCAATTCCCTTGCGAAACTCAAGACACTTCATTAACTGAGATAAACACAGAGCACTTTAGGATATAATTAAATGGTATAATTAGGAATATAGGAATGTGTGGGATATCCTATGAAGATGTTGCAGGGTGTGCTCCTGGGCATCCTCAAACTCTGATCATCTCACTCTGCCCTGAATTAAATAAATAAATTAAATTAATTAAATAAATTGGCACCAGGCTGGACTGAAGGAGCTGGAGAAGCTCCTGTGACAAGGACAGAAATAATTTGTCACTCCAGGCTCACCCAAGGGTCGTTTGCCAAAATTTTCCTGAGCCATCCCAAACTCAGCACTTATCACAGCAGCAAAATCAGGATTGTTCCTGTGTTCAGACAGTCCAAAATCAGATTTATTCCTCTGCTCAGACAGCCCAAAATCAGGATGTTTGTTCCTCTGTTCAGAAGGATTGCTCCTGTGTTCAGAAGGATTGTTCCTGTGTTCAGATAGCCCAAAATCAGATTTATTCCTCTGCTCAGACAGCCCAAAATCAGGATTATTCCTCTCTTCAGAAGGATTGTTTCTCTGTTCAGACAGCCCAAAATCAGGATGATTATTCCTCTGTTCAGACACCCCAAAATTAGATTTGCTCCTCTGCTCTGACAGTCTAAAATCAGGATAGTTCCTCTGTTCAGAAGGATTGTTTCTCTGTTCAGACAGCCCAAAATCAGATTCGTTCCTCTGTTCAGGCAGCCCAAAATCAGATTTTCCTCCCACTTTGTCCCTCTCAGGAGTGGCAAAATCCTTTCCCAAAGGAGCAGCTCGGCTGCTGGGAAAATCCTTCTTTGTGTGCAGAGGCAAGGAGAGCAGCCCAAAACAGCTCCCAGCGACCCCCAAATTCTGCCTGGGGCTTTTGGGGCATTTCAGGGCACGTTTGGCTGGCTGGGCCTGGTTCCCATCAGTGAAATTCTCCTTTTTGGATGCTCTGCTGACTCTGGATTTGGTCACTCTGCAGCTCTTCTGCTCTCTTGATGGAAGGAGAGAGGACTTTTCCTTCTGCTCACGACAGCCACTCTCATTTTCTTGAATTTTCAGGGGCGTTTTAGGTCCTCTGAGCATTGTTTGGGATTATTTGAAGGAACATCCACTCAGCCTTTGCTCCTGTAATTACAGATTCATGTTAAAAAGAAATAAAGAATTATTACTTGCTAAGAGCAAGAGCTCACTGCCACACTCAAGTTTCTCCCAAATCTAAATTTTTTCCTGGACAAGGTGTTTAACAGTGGGGTGGGAAGGGAAATTTATCCCCCAAAAAACTGCAGGGAAAGGACACAAGGGGCAGGAACCAGAAAGAAAAAACACAGAGCAATAAAAACCTGCTTTATTATTATTAGTAGTGCTATTATTATTATTATTATTATTATAATGTTTTGCATTATAAACACACACAGGAGTGGCTCAGGCTGTGATTTCACACTGTCAAACTTCACATTAATATAAAATATGTGTGTAAAAGACATTAATCACAATCACACTGTTGTTGCTCCAAGAATTACAATAAATATCAGCAGCTTAATACTATTTTTAATGGCACTAATTAGCAGCAGAAAGAGAAAAGAAGTATTGAAAAGAAATCAGAAGAAACACTAGTAATATATATATTTTTTGAAAAGCCAGTAGCTTTTAAGTAGCGACTTTAAAAGGTCAATTTCTGTGCTGTTTGTTTCATGAATTTAATGATGTACAACTCAACGTGACTCTCAAATTTTGCTTCAATACGCGCGCTTTCAGAAACAAAATTACCAAAATTTAACTGCTTCACAGAACCTTTTTTTTTTTTTCTCTCAGGCCCCAACGGAGACCGATGGCCATGAGATGAGGGAAAAACACCGAACTTGGTGTGTGCTCCACCGGAGCATTCCCATCCCGGATATCCCCACACCCTCCCGGGTACCCCTGAGGGATTCCCCGGTGTGTGCCCGGCCCTGGGCACCCTCACCCCGGGTATCCCCACACTCTCCCGGGTATCCCCAGTGGTTTCTCCGGTGTGTTCCCCTCCCTGGGCGCTCTCACCCCGGGTACCCCCGCACCCTCCCGGGCACCCCCCGAGCTCTCCCCGTTCCCCCGTCCCAGCCCAGCCGCCCTCACCTCAGCCCCGCGCCCGTCCCGCCTCACACTTTCAAACCGCTCCCCGCCCCTTCGGATCCCTCCGCGCTTCCTTCACTTCTCCCATCCCCAGCGCCCAATGCAGCCGCTCCCAGCCCGGGCAGCACCGCAGGGAGAGCGGATCATGGCGGTGCCCCCTCAGCGCTGCTTTGCCCCGGGGGTGCTCGGGGACACGGGGGACAGAGGGGACTTTTTGAAGCGGCGGAGTGATCGCGGGCCGTTGGGTCGCAGCACCGCTAAGGGACGGGAGAAAAAAATAATAGCGATTAAATGAATTCATTCAACGGCCCGCGCGCACGTGACAGGTGGCAACCAATCACAGAGGGAATATGTAAATGACGATGCTTCTTCCGGCAGCGATTGGCTGCCGTTATGGCTTCGCCCCGCCTCCCCACTGCCCATTGGTTGGATAGGCGGTGCCGCGCGGCGCTGATTGGCTGTGGGGCCTGCCCGTCAGCGCCCGCCCCTTCCGGGTGTCGGCGCGGCGGCGGGCGCAGCATGAGGCGGGTGACGCTGTTCGTCAACGGCAGCGCCCGCAACGGGAAGGTGAGGCCGGGCCGGGGCTGGGGCCGCTCCCCGCGGGGCCCTGCCCGGCCCTGCCCTCCCCGCAGCCTCCCGGGGTCCCCGCTCAGTGCCTGTGGAGGGAATCGCGACAGGCGGGGATTTGTCGCGGGTGGAGGCGCTTGGTGGCTCTGGGGAGTCGCGTCCGTGTCAGGCTCGGCTGTGGGATGAGGGCTCTGTGGGGAGACTGACCCTGCGTGGGGGTACTCTAGGAATGATAGCGTTTAATTGTTTAAAACCTCGCTGAAATCGTCTCAAGACTGAAAAGAGTGATTTTTAGGCCCAAGCTGTGCTTGTCCAGCAGAGGAAAAGGCTGGGATGCATTTCCACAGACAGTCCGTGATGTTGCTGTTTCCATCCTCATTTTGGGTGTAGAGGTTGATGTGCTTTAATGTGTAATTCTGTTAATTCTCTCCACGATGCCGCTATTTCCACCCGGAATGCAGGGGTTCATGTGACTGCATTTTAGCCTCCCAGTTCTGCTGAATTGTGCCCGTGATCCTGATTTTCCCATCTCAATTCCCATTTTCAGCCTCGCAGTTCTGCTGAACTGTGCCTGTGATCCTGATTTTCCCATTCCCATTTTCTTTTTCTGCCTCCCAGTTCTGCTAAATTCTGTCTGTGATGCTGATTTTCCCATCCCATCCCATTTCCAGCTTTGCAGTTCTGCTGAATTGTGTCTGTCATCCTGATTTTCCCATCCCATTTTCAGCCTCCCAGTTCTGCTGAGTTGTGCCCATGATCCTGATTTTCCCATTCCCGTTTTCAGCCTTGCAGTTCTGAATTGTGCCTGGAATCCTGATTTTCCCATTTTCATTTTCAGCCTTGCAGTTCTGCTAAATTCTGTCTGTGATGCTGATTTTCCCATCCCATCCACATTTTCAGCCTCCCAGTTCTGCTGAGTTGTGCCTGTGATCTTGATTTTCCCATTCCTATTTTCTGCCTACCAGTTCTGCTGAATTGTGCCTGTCATTCTGATTTTCCCATCCCCATTCTGAGTGCAGACAGTTCACGTGCCTGTCCTTGACTCCTTGGTTTTAGGGAGGGAAGTACATGTGGGAGAGGCTTGGAACAGAGCAAGTAACAATATTTCTTTAGAGAAATAAATAACTGAGTTCTATTCATCCAGCACCACCATTTATCCCCTCACTGCTGTCGCAGTGAGTTTTGGTGGGAACTGTGTCACCCTGGTTTTGTGTTGGTCTTTCCCCTCATTTCTTGGTCAAGATCCAAATGGATTTTGCTCCTCCTGATAAATGTGAAGTGGCAGAACTTTTGGAGCACAGCTGTGATTTGTTTTTATTCACTCCCTCCTCTCCTCCCCCAGGTCGTGGCTGTGTATGGGACTCTCTCAGATTTGCTCTCTGTGGCCAGCAACAAGCTTGGGATCAAAGCCACCAGCGTTTACAACGGCAAAGGGGGGCTCATTGATGATATTGCTTTGATTAGGTGAGGATCAGCCAAGAAAAAAATAAATCAGGGTTGGGGATTAAGAGACTGACCTGTTCATCAATACCCTAAAAACAGATGTGGTCATTTCCAGCCAGGATGCCCAAAGGTCCTTTTGTGTCTTTAGAACATTTATTGATTCAGAATTTGACACGAGCTGTGTTTGAGGCTTTCTCACCTCCTCCTGTGTTATTTCATTTGTGCCATGAAATCCCCACTGTTTCAGGCAGCCCTGGAGTCAGGGTTTTTCTGTAAAGAACACAAATTTTGTCACTGCTTTGGCTTCACAGAATAATCCCAGACTGGGGAGAAAAACAATTATTTTGTAAGAATTAATTGATTACTTGGCTGCTGCAGATAGAATCACTCCATTCCAATCCAGTAGAACCTGTAAAATACAGATAAAAATCAGATCCACAAGTTCCAGCTAATGGCCACTGCTCAGAATTTACCTGAGAGTAATCAGGAGAGGTTCCTCTGTCAATCAGAACAATAAATTCTGATTAACCTTTTCTCTTCCCTCTGCTCCCTCCTGTCTCAGGGATGATGATGTTTTGTTTGTCTGTGAAGGAGAGCCCTTCATTGGTGAGTCTGTAATTCTTTTTAGTTAATATTCATTTATTTAATATTTATTTATTTAATAGATGACTTTTTATTTAATTTTATAACTTTTTTTTTTTTTTACTTTTATAACTTTTTATTCAATAAAGTTTATTTTGATTTCTTAAAAACTTGGGCACTCTCACCCCGGGTACTCCTAAGGATTTTGTTTTATTTTATTTTCAGAAGATACCTCCTTGTAATTAAAGAACATTGACAATTTTTCCTTTGTTTCTTCTCTGCAGATCCTCAGAGTGATGGGAGAGCTCAGGAGGAGCTGACAGGGTCCCACACAGACTGGCTGACTCTCAATGTGGGAGGCAGATACTTCACCACCACCCGGTAAAAAAACTTCCAAAACTTCATTTCAATCAAATAAAACATCTTGAAAAATTTAACTTGCTGTGAAGCAGAAGATCTTGGACTCCTGCAGCTTCCTCTGTTTTTTGTACTTTCCACCACGGTTTTGAAGAAATTAATTTTGAAACATTTACAGGTGAAGGGAAAGTAAAGTTGGGCTGTTTTTGTTTTCTAGGAGCACTTTGGTTAACAAAGAGCCTGACAGCATGTTGGCACACATGTTCAAAGACAAAGGTGAGTACACTGAGATAAACTTTATTAACAAATGAGCAAAGTAGGCAAAAGTCACTGTCCAGCTGAGGCTCTTGTTCATAAACTAAAATATCCAAAGTGTGTTAAATACCAGAGCAGAACAGAGAATTATTTTTAATGACTTCATTTCTCTCTGTTTATTATCTCACCACCTAATGTTGATCATCTCACAAACTGCAAATACAGCTCCCATCCATTGTGAGTTGTTTGGGTCCGTTTTTGTTTATTTGATTTGAGGTTTTCATCCTCAAATGGATGAAACCTCATTTGAGGTTTTCATCCTGCTGCATCTTCCTCAGTTTTGGTTTTGTCAGCAGAGCCAATGAACAAACCCTGCACGAGGCAGCTTTGGGGAGACAAGCAAGCTCAAATTTCAGTGCTGCTTTTATCCTAGCCATGATTCTTCTTTATGTGGTAAAAGTTCAGTTATTCAGAGCAGGAACAAGTTCATTTTAAGCTGATATTTTCCCCCCCACTCCTCTTTTCCTTCCTTCTTTCTCCAAAGTGGAATGTTTGCTATTCCAGTCCCCTTTGGTAATGAAAAAAACTCTGAAAACTGAAGCAAATGCTCTTCTCTCACTACATCAAAAGTAATTTTATATATATATATGTTGTGGAAACAGATGCTTGGGGGAATAAGCAAGATCCTAGAGGAGCTTTCCTCATTGACCGCAGTCCTGAGTATTTTGAGCCCATTTTGAACTATTTACGTCACGGACAGCTCATTGTAAATGATGGCATTAATTTGCTAGGTAGGTATTACCTGTCTGACATCTCCTGAATTCTTCCTCCTTGGAATTAGAGCTTTGCCCTCAGGTGCCTGTGGTGAAGCCGGGGGGAGCTTTGTGTGCTCATCCTCGTGGTTGGGAATTTTCCTTTTGCTGGATTTATTCTCAGCAGTGCAGCTCCATGTGCTTGCTTTAATGAGGATAGGCTGGTTATTTCTCTTTGGAGCATTCCAAATCCATACTGGGTTAAAACTGCAATTCTGGAGTTGATCTTTTTAACATAATGCTGACATTGGAAATGTTATATTTTTCCTTTTAGCTGCAAGCAAACTTTTCCTTTCTCCCCAGTTACTGAGTGTGTGTGTGTGTGTTCTCATTTAGGGGAGAGAAGGGTGCTGCTGTCTGGATGACAATTCCAGTTACAGTAATTTCACGACTGTAAGGTGCACCTTAAATCCTAAAATTTGATCGAAACCTGGAAGTGTGCCTTATAATGTGGTGCGCCTTATATGTGGAAAAAGTTTGGTATTGAAGGGATCTCAAAAAATTTCTGTTTCACATTGTGCAGCAACAAACATGAAGCTTGCAATCAATGACCACAAGCAGGCATGCACACATGTTGGGGGTTGGGAGGTTTTTACTTTTTCCCTCTGCGGAGAAATTTTTCCCATGATCACGCTAAGAAAGCTGGCAGGGTGGCTCCCTTAGCTTTGAATTGCTCAAGACAAAAGGGATGGGTGGGTGCTGTCGATGTCTCAATCCTTGAGGGGGGGGTTTCTGTGGTCAGGGTGGATGGTCATGAGTTCCTTTTTTCCCTTTCTGGGGCATCACTCTGGCACTCACCGGCTGGAACTCAGAGGAGAGAGGATTTTTTCTCTGCGGTCGGATCTGCCCTGCTGGGGGTGGAAGAAAAATGGGTGGGAGTGCCGGGGAGGGCGAGTCCAGGACCCAGGTCCCCAGCCCGCCCGGCCCCACTGCCCTCACCCCCCTGGGCCGCGCCCTCCCCTCACCCGTGCCAGAGCAGAGCCGGCGGGTTGAATAAAAATGATTTTTCTCTGTATATTTTTTTCTTTTTTTAGTGTTTTGATTCTTTTGAGGCTGAGTTTGAAGGCTACACCGATCAGCGAAAAATGTTTGCAAATTGAGCACCTGCCAGTAAACCCCTTCTGTTGCTAAATCATTACTTTGTTGCACGTGGATCCTCACTTAAAAAAAAAAAAAAAAAAAAAAAAAAAAAAAAAGCGCCTTATAATCCAGTACACTTTATAGTCGTGAAATTACTGTACTGAGTGTGTTCTGTAAGGGGAGAGAAGGGTGCTGCTCTCTGGTTCAGAACTCCCTGCACTAACCAGCACTGTTTCCTTGCAGGAGTTTTGGAAGAAGCCAGGTTTTTTGGGATCGACTCCCTTATTGAGCACCTGGAAGTTGCTATTAAGGTACCTTGCTGTGTGTGTGACCCCTGGGTGCTGCTGTCCCAGGGGGTGTGGGACTCAGTGCTGTCCCTTTTCCTGTCCCCAGAATTCCCAGCCAGCCGAGGATCACTCCCCCATCTCTCGGAAGGAGTTTGTGAGATTCCTGCTGGCAACGCCCACCAAGTCTGAGCTGCGCTGTCAGGTCTGGAGCTCAGCTTTGTCACTCCAGGAATTGCTTCCTAACTCCTCATCCAGCCCTGCCCTCTCTCTGTAAAACCACAGGCTGTTTTATGGAAATATCTAAATCTTGAGAGCTTTGCACTTCTATTTCGTGGTGTTATGGAATAGAGGAAATGATCTTGTGAGTTCTTAGGGGATGGTTTGGGGTTGGAAGGGATTTTAAGGATAATCTTGTTCCAATCTCCCATGGCAGGGACACCTCCCACTGTCCCAGGCTGCTCCAGCCTGGCCTTGGACACTTCCAGGGATCTATAGCTCCTCTGGGAATTCCATCCCAGCCCCTCCCCACCCTCCCAGGGCAGGAATTAATCCAAATACAAACCCAAATTTTATATTTCTTCCCAACCTAAACCTCCTCTCCTGTCAGTTTAAACCCATTCCCCTTTTCCCTGTCACTCCAGGCCCTTCCCAATATCCCATCCAAACCTGATCCCCAAATCCATTGCCCCTTGTCCTGTCCTCTCCAATCTTTTTATCACCTCTGGCAGTGTTTCAGTCCAGATTTACAAACACAACTACCCAGCTGTATTTCTTTGAATTTTGTTTCCAGACCCCCTCTTCCCCTCTGTGACCATTCTGGGGGTGTTCCCTGCCTTTTCCAGGGCTTGAATTTCAGTGGGGCCGACCTTTCCCGCCTGGATCTTCGCTACATCAACTTCAAGATGGCAAATCTGAGCCGCTGCAATCTGGCCCATGCCAACCTGTGCTGTGCCAACCTGGAGAGAGCTGACCTGTCTGGATCTGTGCTGGATGTAAGGAACCCACTCTTGTCTCAAAAATCAGGAATTGGAACAAAAAAAAAATTAATTTCCTGCTGTTATCTATGATTGTTCCACTCCCAGTGCTTCCACACTTCCTCACAGTGACAGGGGGGTTGTGCAGTGCAGGATTTAATTCTCTGTTCTGCTGCTTTTTGGTATTTTTTTATTCACACCCTCACCCCATCCTGTCTGTGCAGTGTGCCAACCTGCAGGGGGTGAAGATGTTGTGTTCCAACGCAGAGGGAGCTTCCCTGAAAGGCTGCAACTTTGAAGATCCATCAGGCCTTAAAGCTAATTTGGAAGGTGAGTTTTTGCCTCTTAATTATGCCCAGGAAACAGCTCTGTGTTTTTTTCATGTGACAGAAGTTCAGCTGTGTTCGTGCAATCCATGGGAAGAGCCACAACTCTGGGCTGGTTCTGCCAAATCATGAAATTCCCAGTTCTGCCTTGAGCTCTCCCAGTTTACCCAGCTCTTAGGAGGCATCTCCTGGAGCTGCAGCATTTCTGGCTGATCTCTCTCCTGGAGTTGCAGCATTTCTGGGTGATTTCCCTTCTAAAGCTGCAGAATTTCAGGCTGATTTCCCTCCTGGAGCTGCAGCATTTCTGGGTGATTTCTCTCTTGTAGCTTCAGCATTTCTGTCTGTTTTCCTCCTGCAGCTGGAGCATTTCTGGCTGATCTCTCTCTTGTAGCTTCAGCATTTCTGTCTGGTTTTCCTCCTGGAGCTGCAGCATTTCTGGCTGGTTTCTCTTCTAGACCTGCAGCATTTCTGGCTGGTTTCTCTCTTGTAGCTTCAGCATTTCTGTGTGGTTTCTCTTCTAAAGCTGCAGCATTTCTGATTGTTTTTTCTCTTGTAGCTGCAACATTTCTATCTCCTTTTCCTCCTGGAGCTGCAGGATTTCTGTCTAGTTTCTGTCCTAGAGCTGTAGCATTTCAGGCTGATTTCCCTCCTAGAGCTGCAGGATTTCTGGCTGATTTCCCTCCCTCTGGGGTGTTGCAGGTGCCAACCTGAAGGGTGTGGACATGGAGGGCAGTCAGATGACCGGGATTAACCTGAGAGTGGCCACGCTGAAAAATGCCAAATTAAAAAACTGCAACCTCAGAGGAGCCACACTGGCAGGGACTGACCTGGAGGTGAGGGAGCACTCATATATAAATATATATATGTGTGTGTTCACAAAAAAATGGTAATTTGGGGGGTTGCTGGCCTTTCTCCAGCTGCAGAGTTGAATGGAGTTAAGGGAAATGGAGTTAAAGTTCTGAACAGAGTTCTGTCTCTATTCAATTAACATTAATTTTCATCATTTTCATCTCCCCCTTCAGAATTGTGATCTGTCAGGTTGTGACCTGCAAGAAGCAAATTTGAGGGGATCCAACGTGAAAGGAGCCATCTTTGAGGAGATGCTGACACCCCTGCACATGTCCCAGAGTGTCAGATAGGAGCCAGGACTCGCTGAAGAGGAAGGAACCCAAACATCCATCGTGACTTTCTTCACCTCCTCCCCCTCCTGAGTTCAAGTTATGGTTGTTAGCCACCTTGCATTTGCAGTAGTGCCTAGGTAAACTCTTTTTGGATCACTTTTGGGGAGGGAATTTTGGTTTTCAGAGGTACCAAGAGAGAGTTTGGACCTCTGTGAGCAGAGTGAGGAATTGGGCTGGTGCTGAAACCAGAGAAGCGTGGCTGGTGTGAGGGGAGGGAAAGGGTTCAATGGTTTCATTGTTCAGCATTGCCTCACTTTGGAATGCATTTTAATTTATAAAGCACAATATATGCAATTCTATTTATTAAATCTGTAGCTGCAATATGAATAGAAGATGTTACTCCTGTACAGTAGCAACCAAGTGGAGGTTTACAGGTGTTTCTTGTCTGTGTCCCTGCCAGGGGGGGCTCAGTGTCCCCAGGGCTGCTCAGGTCTCTGCTGGGGTGGAAGCCGATGGGAACATCCCTGCTCAGAATTGGGATGGATTTAATTAATCCTCTCCAAACGAGTGTGGAGGTGCACTGTCAAATCTCAGCTGGGGAGGAAAATCCTGTTTTGCACATCTCCTGCCCACTCCAGGCTGGATCCCTACAGAGTTTTCACCCTTGGTGGTGAATTCAGTGCAGAGAGGGAAGTGCAGAGCTGTCACCAAAGCAGAGAGCGCCCAGCTGGAGCTCCACCCTCCCCTCCTGACCTCAGCAGGTGAATCTTCCCCTGCTTCCCCTCCTGTACTATGCAAAGACTCCCTGAAAGCTCCTTTTCCCAGCTGCACCTCCCTGTTGTGTTTTTTTTGGGCACTTCAGGTGGCTGGAAAAGCCTCTTCCCTAGGGCCAGGTGCCCTCCATGCCCTCCCAAACCTGCTGGGCTGGGTCAGGGAGCGGCTGGAGCTGCTGTTTTGGGGGAATTGTGCAGGGCAGAGGCCTCAGCACCCCTGGCTGTGGAGCTGCTTCCCTGTAGGATCCACAGAGAGCTCACACCAACCTTGATTTTACACACAATCAAAAAGCACATGAAGAAACTATACCAAAAAAAAAAAAGTAAAAAAGAAAAAAGGTGCATCAAGAACTTACCTCAGATGCTTAAACCACCCCAAAGTTCAAACTAACCTTGAATTTAAGGAAAACAAGCTGTTACTGTAGAAATAGGAGGAAATAAAAACCAGATCCCAGCTGGAGTCCCACAGGAGCTGGAGTTCCTCAGGTCTTCAGGGGTTTTTGTCTCTCCCTTGCAGTGCAATTTCTGTCATCTTGTCTCAGTCCTTGTTACGAAAATACAAAAATGCTGCTTTGCCACCAGTGCTGATGGTTTTGGGGGGGAATTGAATTGCAGGATCAGTGCTGATATTTTTTGGGGAATTGCAGAATCAGTGCTGATATTTTTGAGGGAATTGCAGGATCGGTGCTGATATTTTTAGGGGGAATTGCAGGATCAGAGCTGATACTTTTTTGGGAATTGCAGGATTCCCTCACCAGTCTGGGCAGATCAGTGCTGATGTTTTTAGAGGGAATTGCAGGATCAGTGCTGATGTTTTTGGGGGAATTGCAGGATTCTTCCTCCTTCCCAAGTTGCTTTGGCTCAGGAGAGTGATGTGAACTTGCAAGGCTCAAAATCCCAGAGCCAGGAGGGTCAGAATTGGGATTATTTCCTGCAGATCCCTCTAGGACAACACTATATCCACTCTCCTTGGAGAAATGAGCTGTAAATTCCAGGGAAATATTCCAGTGGGACTTTGGAGTCCTTTCTCCCACCTCATGGCTTTCAGTGGGAATGTTGTGTCTGTTGCAGTAGAAGATTCCTAGGGCTAGAGAAACAAATGAATTATTTTTCTTTATCATATTTTGTAGCTGGCAGAAGTAAAACTATTGTATGGGAAAAAAATTATATATATATATATATATATCTATTTTCATAATCACTGTGTATAAAATCTCTTTGAACTTTCACTGAAGCACTATGGAATAATCACAGCATGTGGCACCATCATTCACAGCTGGATTTTTTAGGTACCTCTTTTGCCAGGACAGAGCTGTGCACAATTTGCAGGTTCCTGCTTATTTAAGTTGCATTAATAAAAAGTGTGAAAGAGAAAAGTGGCTTGGTTGTCTTCATTTGAATAAAAACCTCAAATCTGGCTTATGTGACAAAAACAAGAATTTTTTGGGTTTTAAGCATAAAATACCTGCTGGGAAAACAACTGTGGGGACTCTCACACATTAATTGGGAGAATTTGCATGGAGTGGGTTTTGGTTTGCCATTCCTCTCTGAGACTTCTCAGCCTTCATATTTGCTTAGTAAAATACAGTAATTGAAGGAGCACCCTTTTGACTAAAATTTTGGTCAAAACCCGGAGGTGCGCCTTATACTCCAAAGTGCCTTATATATGGACAAAGTTCGGAAATTTGCCAACCTGGAAGTGCGAGATGCAAGCCAAACTGTGTGGGGCTACAGGGTTTGGCACGTGTCCTGGTTTGGAGGACAGGTGTCTGCTGAGAAAGGCAGGAGCCTCTCTTGGAAATGGAAAATGGAAACCCCCTCCCACCAAATTATTATAATTTTGAAATCAAGGGGCTCTCAGGCAAAGATATGGGAATAGGAATAACAGTTCTTTACTAGGGAAATTAAAATAGAAATACAGAATTACAAAGAAACAAACCCCAAACACTGACAAAGTGTTTTGGGTTACAATACAGGATGTGATCAAAGTATCACCATCTGTTGTGACCAGGTGGGGCAGTGATTCTGATCTCTGTGGGATATCGCCTGCTAATGGGCCATCCATTGAAACCAGCTGGGGCAGTGTTCTTTATCTTTGTGATTTTATCAGTGCCACAGTGGGACTCAATGGCCATGAGCAGAAGAGAACTCCCTGCAGGAAGGATGGGCTGTGAAAAGATAAAGAACACTGGCCCAGCTGGTTTATAAAATCTGGCCATGAACAGGAGATGTCCCCTTTGGAAATAAAGAACACTGCCCCAGCTGGTTTCAATGGATGTTCCATTAGCAGGAGATATCCCACAGAGATCAGGATCACTGCCCCACCCTCAGCAGATGGTGACAGAACAGACACCTTTGATCACATCTGGCACGATTGTTACTAACTGGTTATTTTGTTGTGCACGGATGCTCGCTTTTTTTTAAAAAAAAAAGGTGCGCATTACAGTCCGGTGCGCCCTATACTCGTGAAATTGCTGTAGTTGGAAGCAGAACAGTCAGAGAATGATGGAATATCCTGAGCTGGAAGGAACTCCAGGATCATGAAAGTCCAATTCCTGTGGATGCACCAGAAACCTGTGGAGTAAAAAGTTCAAAGCTGTTGAGAGCAGACTCATCCGAGCCAGGGCGGTTCATGAGGTGCAATCTCTCTTTAAAATCTGTTTTTCCTTTAAATAAGCCTCATTTTTGTAAGGCTGGTCAGGGAAGGAAGGAAACTCCAAACCCAGGAACATCCCTGGGTGAATCCACATTTCTCCCCCTGCCCCCAGCTGTTCTCAGCCGAGCTGGGAGGAGCGCTGGGCAGGAAGAATGACTCTGCTCAGAGTCACCAAATCCTCCCCGAATGATTCACTGATTAAATCACTTTAATCCATCAAAGCTCCAAGAGGCGGGGCTGGAGCAGAGGAACCCGAGACATTCGGAGCAAGGTGGGGAAAAATAGTTTAATTACTGAATTGAATTCCTTCATGCAGTTTAATTACTGAATTTAATTCTTCATGCAAATAAATCTTTATAAACTGCAGTGCACAAACTCTCAGGATTAAAAACCAGGCAATCCTGGAATGATTTGGGTTGGAAAAAGCTTTGAGGATCATTTCCATTGATTCCATCCCCAACAATTTCCACTGTCCCAGGCTGCTTCAAGCTGGCCTTGGACATTTCCAGGGATCCAGCTGCTCTGGGAATTCCATCCCAGGCCCTCCCCACCCTCACAAGAAAGGAATTAATCCTAATATAAACCCAAATTATTCTATTCTGTTCTATTCTATTCTAAATATTCTATAATATTCTATTCTATTTTCTATTCTGTATTTTATTATATTTTCTATTCTATATTCTGTTCTATTCTATATTCTATATTTTCTATTTTCAATTTTCTATTTTCTATTCTATTCGATATTCTATCTTTTTCTCTTCTCTTCTCTTCTCTTCTCTTCTCTTCTCTTCTCTTCTCTTCTCTTCTCTTCTCCTCTTTCTCTATTTCTATTTCTATTTCTATTTCTATTTCTATTTCTATTTCTATTTCTATTTCTATTTCTATTCTTTCTTCCCGACCTAAACCTCCTCCCTCAGTTTAAACCCATTCCCCCTTGTCCCTGCCACTCCAGGCCCTCCCAAAAAGGATTTTTGGGGATCCTGCTCACACCATCACGCC
Organism: Sialia sialis; assembly: GCA_009812075.1. Classification (NCBI taxonomy): domain Eukaryota; kingdom Metazoa; phylum Chordata; class Aves; order Passeriformes; family Turdidae; genus Sialia; species Sialia sialis. Next base: position 1,448,600 of record VRYO01001441.1, read on the forward strand.
CACAAAATCCATTTACAATCACAGACTCATCCAGCTTAACCCACCTGGAATTTTATAGAGCAAAGAACCCCAAGGCACCTGAATTTTAATATTGAGGAGGATTGGAAGGTGCAGGCTCCTGTCTGAGCACAGCGGAGTTTCCTTCATGCCTGACACAAAAAAAACATTAAAAAACAATTCCAGTATTCTTAAACAAATTCTCACTCGTTTCACACCCTCCACAAACTCAAACTCACCCAAGAACTTGTAAGTAAAGTCACTGACAGAAAAGCTCCTGCATTTCCCAGCGGGATCCCAGAGTGGGATTTACAACCTCTTAAAAGCAAAGCTGTTACTTTTATGGCTCTGAGAGAAAAGAGAATTTAATTGCTGCACCGGGGTGTTCCAATTATGGGATTTACTTGTGCGGCATGACAGCCCCTGCAACAGTGACACCAAAATTACCAAAATTGCAGCCTGGGAGGGAGAAATGAAAAAATCTCCTGCTGGGGAAGGGGTGGTACTGGGGTTTGGGGTATAAAGAGAGAGCTGAGAGCATTTTCACAGACATTTCACAACATTTTCCAGAGGAGAAGAGCTGCAGTGACTCCACAACCTCTCTCAGGTAATGTGCTGGAACATCCCACACTCCCTTTTTATTTATCCAGTGCTCACAGGTGCTCCTATTAAAAAGAAAAAAATTGGATTAGGAGAGACTGCAAAGGGCAGTTTTTAAGGAGCAGGGAAATCAGAGCAGGAGCTGAACACATCTGCGGGGAACACAACCTTGGAGAGCACACATGCAGCTCAGAAATCCCAACTTGGATCTGCAGCCAAATTTTTCAGATGTCCAATCTCTTTCAAGTGAGCTAATCCACATTGGAGAGGCTGCAAATCCAGCTGGGGCTCAGGAGGTCACATCAGAGCTGGAGCAGGACAGGGTGGGATTTTTTGGGATTTTTGCAAGGCCAGGAGCTGCAATTCCATGATTTTTGTGATATCCCACAATTCTGGGATCAGGAATGCCTCATTTCCATCCCTCTCCAAGGCACTCAATGTCTTTCTGACCAGAATTTCTGCTTTTTTTTTTTTTTTGTCTCTGCCAGGATGGAGCAGTCCACGAGGATGAATTCTGTAACTCAGAAATGCCTCCTTCCAATCCCTCCCCAAGGCATACAATCACCAGAATTTCAGCTTTTTTTTTGTTTTTTGGTCTCTTCCAGGATAGAGAAGTCCAGGAGGATGAATTCTGGGATCAGGAATGCCTCATTCCCATCCCTCCCCAAGGCATCAATGTCTTTCTGACCACAATTTCAGCTTTTTTGGGTTTTTTTGTCTCTGCCAGGATGGAGCAGTCCAGGAGGATGGTGGCCAGCGTGCTGCTGTGTGTGCTGGCCACAGGGCTGTGCCTGGCCCAGCACTGGTCCTATGGGCTCCAGCCAGGGGGCAAGAGGAGCCCCCAGACCCTGCTGGGACCCCTGAAGGAGGTGGGTGCTGGGTTGGAACCCTGGGGAATGAGAATTTGGGGCTTTCTGTGCTGACAGGAAAAATAAACAGCTTTTGAGCTGAGGCTGAGTGTAGGAGGCTGTAGGAGGTGAGGGTGGGCAGGATGGTTGGGACAGACAGAGATCTCTAAAGCCAGGTCTGGAATTTTTGGTTTAGTGCAAAGAGCCCGGCCTGGAGCTGCCAGCACGGCTCAGAGCAGGGCAGGGAGTGAAGGGTGATAGAGCAGGGGGGGAGAGAAAGAGGTAAGAGGGTGATGGGAAAGATAAATCGGGAGAACCTTATAAATACGATTGCCTGGCAAAATATTTTAATATACAAACCATAAGCGAGATTGAAATGAAAGCCATCTTTGAGATACCAAACCTAAATAACTAGATAACTAGATAATTAAGTAACTAGAAAACAATAGGATGGGCAGCTGAAAGTGATTCCCTCTTGATTGAACAATTCCCTCTGCTGGCTTGGCAGGAGGGTCCAAAGAGGAGTTTTTAGGGTTTAAAGTGTAACACAGCATGGTAATGTGATGATTCTTTTCCAAGGGAGAGATGGATCTGTGAGGTTCAATCTGATTTCATCCTTCCCCTAAATTCCAACAGGCTGATGGGTTGTTTTTCTGACAATTCCTCAGGTTATTTTATGAAAATTTCTCCACTTCCCTTCAATTTTTGGCAGTTTGCACATGGTGCATGCTCAGCAATTCAATGACAAAGCACATTGTCCTGATTTGGAGGACAGGTGTCTGCTAAAAAAGGCAGGAGCCTCTCTTGGAAATGGAGAATGGAAACCCCTCCCTCCAAATTATTATCATTTTGAAATTAAGAGGCTCTCAGGCAAAGATCTGGGAATAGGAATAACAGTTCTTTACTAGGGAAATTAAAATAGAAATACAGAA
>VRYO01001441.1:1495453-1505495 GCA_009812075.1 Sialia sialis
GGGAAAATCAAATCCAAGAATCCTGGAATGGTTTGGGTTGGAAGAGATCCTGAATTGATCCCATCCCAGCCCTGCCATGGCAGGGACACCTCCCACTGTCCCAGGGTGCCACCTGGACATTTCCAGGGATCCAGGGGCTGCCCCAGCAAATCTGGGAATTCCATCCCAGCCCCTCCCCACCCTCACAGGGAACAATTCCTTCCCAGTATCCTGCCTAACCTCATATTTTCATTTATAAATCCTGTATATTCTATCACACAGCACACTCAACTTCTCCCTCCTTCTACATCCCCACCCTGGATCAGGATCCCACATTTTGCTCATTGCATAAAGACCGAGCAGCAAAAAACTCTTTCAGCTCTTCCAGGGCAAGAAATGCTTCCAGATTTGAGTTTAATGATGAGAACTTGTTCTGAGGGGTCTGTGGGCCCTGGGAGAGCCCAGAACCTTCCAAGTGCAACTCACCAGCCTGCTTGAACAGGTCACTCTCCACGATCTTGGTCAGGCAGTTCAGCTTCTGGCGCACCAGCTGGTTCTCAGGGATGCTCTGGATGAACTTGCTGAAGAGGACACTGTGTGCAGCCCAGAGGGGACAGGGGGTCAGCACTGCCACCCAGGACCCCTCATCCATCCCACATCATCCCATCCCCACATAGACTGAACTGGCTGAAGAGGACACTGTGTGTGATAGCACAGGGTTAAAAATGTTCCTAAAATCACGGGTATTGTGTACAATAGATTCAGGGGTGGAAAGAAAGGTTGGGTCTGGTAGGGCTGGGAAAGGGAACCAGGCCTGGAAAGGAATGTTGAGCTTTGTCTTTATTGGATCATGTGAAACTTCACCTGTGTGATCATCATGTGATAAATAATATGATTTTTAGATGCAATAATTGTATAAGGTGCACCGGATTATAAGGGGCACTTCCAGGTTTCAATCAAGATTTTAGTCAAAAGGGTGCGCCCTATAGCCATGAAATTACTGTACAGTCATTTCACAATTATAAGCCGCACCTTTTTCACTGAAGAATCCAGCCTACCCCAGTAGTGCGGCTTATATTCAGGTGCAGCTTATTTATGGACAAATCCGAGTGAAATGCAAACCCGGAAGTGAGAGCCAGCTGGGGAGGGCACCTGGGGCTGCCTTTAAAGGCTTTGCTGGTCTGTGAAAACTGTTTGCAAATTGAGCACCTGACACCAAACCCAGCTGGCAGCAATTCTGTTACTAACTCGTTACTTACACATGGCTCCTTGCTTAAAAAAAAAAAAAAATTAAAAAAAAGTGAGGCTTATATTCAGGTGCGGCTTATATATGGACAAAACCCACAGTCTACCCAGCTACCAGGAGGTGCGGCTTATGATCAGGTGCGGCTTATAATCGTGCAATTACTGTGATTTTGAAATTGGGAACATCCACAGCCGCCAAGGCACATCCTCCTTGCCCCTCTCCTCAGCAGGGATGACTCACTGCAACGAAGATTCCCCTAAATTAAATTCCATGGGCATTTGCTGCCTGTCTGCTGCTTCCCAGCAAATCACTTGTGTCAGGACAAGGAGACAGGGCTGGGCAAAGCTCTGAGCACAGAGGAATCCACAGGGCTGAGAATTCCCTGGATAAACACAACTGCTGGTTTCCCGGCCAAGGCTCTGCCTGTGCCACTTTGCAGGAAACCTGCACAAGATTTCCACACTTCATTGCCCTCAGATTCTGCTTTCCAGTACAATCTCAAGGTGGCTGTAAGGATCCCAAAATCCTGGAGTGATTTGGGTGGGAAGGGAATCCTAAAATCACCCATGAGCAGGGACAACTCCCACAAACCCAGGTCACTCCAAGCCCAGTCCAACCCGGCCTTGGACACTCCCAGAATGAAAAACTGGGGTGCAGAGAATCCTCAGAACTCCACTGAACTCCTCAAATCCATACAGAGGAGCTGAACCCCCAGGTCATGACCAGAGGAGCTGGTTTTAGCTGGTTTGAGTCAGGTTTAGAGGACAAACTGAACACAGTTACCTGAGCTCAACAGGGTCGAACACCAGCTTGACATCGTTGATGATGCTCGGCAAATACTTCAGAGCTGCCCCCTGGAAGAAGGGAGAAAGCCAGGACATGAAATGCACGTGGGGAATCCAGTTCTTGCCAACAGCAAATATGGGGACAGCTGCAGAGAATTGGTTTAAAATCAAATTTCTGTATCCACAGAGCCTCCAGCCAGCCCAGATCTGCAGTGCAGAGTGGGAAATGTTGTCAGTGCAGGACATTTTGTTGGCTTTTTGCAAATATTTAAATAAATGCTATACGTATAATGTTAAAATAGCTTTTCTGTATACATATAAGCTTTTTTTCTTTTCTTCTGATAGCAAAAGTTAAACATAATTATTTTAAAAAATAGTATACTTAAACTACCTACTTAATTAAAATAATAGCCCATAAACATGTCATAAAAACCTTACAAAACAATAATTATCAACACTCTTCAGCTGCAAAAAAAACCCACCATCCAAATTAAAAAAGAATAAAAAAAAATTAAAGCCACAAGCCAAAAAACACGCACACTCTAAAAAAGCAACCCCAAAAAGCAGCCATGCTAAACAGTTCCCAAAAAAAGTTTAACTACACATAAAAAACTATAAATATACAACAAGTTGATGTATTGTAAAGTGTATTTAAATGAGTTCCCAAAGCAGCTTTTAATCCTTTACTTTATGTTTGTCTCCTATTGTCTTTTTATTAATTCTTTTAAATTTATATTATTTAAATTTACATTATTTAATAATTTATATTATATATACATATATACATATATATATATAATTTTATATATATATATATATATATTATTTAAATTTGTATTATTTATTTAAATTTCTTTTAAATTAAATACCCAAACAGTAAAATGTGTTTTTCACAGGAAAGATGGAGAAGAAAGGATTCATGGACAATTCCCTCATCCCTTTTTGTGGCCCAGCCCCTTCACCAGTAGATTTAATTGAAGATTTTTGCTTTTCCCTGGAATTGGGCTCACCTTGATCTTGACAGCCTCCTCCAGGGGCCGGTCCATGAGGACGTTGAAGGAGAGGAAGAGTTGGCGAATTGCATCATTGAATTCATTCCCATCCTCGCTCTTCCCATAAACACTGCAAAGAACAGACCCAGGGACACTGAAATCCAGACAGAATTCCACCCCCTGCAATAACATCCTAATGCAGCTCCTTCTACAAAAACATGGAGGTAAAACTATGGTAAAAATATGGAATTGGAGATTCTGCAGTTATTTCCTGCTGGATTTTTTTATAGGGGAAACTGCAATTTTTATGCTGCCACTGCAGCAAATTCTGATTGGGTTCCAAGCGTGAAATAGGAAAAGAAATTCAGAATGGACATGAATAAAGGGTTTGAAACCCTCACTGGGAATCTCTGGAAAGATATTTTGAAGCTGGAATGAAGCCAATCATTGATTTTATCCCAACTGGAGAATGTGTCATCCCCCAGCTCACCCAATGATGGAAATATCTGTGTATTTGTTTCTTAAAGTTTCTCAAAGTGAGGAGGAAATTCCCTGGTTTACTTTGTAAAAATAAACACTGGCTTCCTTTTCAGGTCTACCAAATAAATTCTGGGTTCCTTTTCATCTCTACCAAATAAATTCTGGGTTTCTTTTCATCTCTACCAAATACATTCTGGGCTCCTTTTCAGCTCTACCAGATAAATTCTGGGTTTCTTTTCAGTTCTACCAAATAAATTCTGGGTTCCTTTTCAGTTCTACCAAATAAATTCTGGGTTCCTTTTCAGTTCTACCAAATGAATTCTGGGTTCTATCAAATAAATTCTTGGTTCCTTTTCATCTCTACCAAGTAAATTCTGGGTTCCTTTTCATCTCTACCAAATAAATTCTGGGTTCATTTTCAGCTCTACCACGCGCTGCCTGTTGCACATTTAGGGGGACTGAAAGATTTTTCTCCTTTCTGATCTGATATTTAAATTTTTCCTCAATTTATTTGCTCCAGCCGCACACAAAGGGCAGAGAGATCCTCTTGATGGAGGATTTGGTGAAGAACATCAGCTGGGAGGAGCTCCAGGGATGGAAGGGACCCACCTGAGGTACAAGACCCGCGACTGCACGATGAACCTGAACAGGTATTTCAGGGCTTTCAGGGCTGCAAAGAGCAGCTCTGTCTTGCTGGAGTCCTCAGCACTCCCCACGTAGCAGTTCAGGACTTTGGTGAGTTTTCTTTGGGAAGAAAACAAAAAAAAAGAGGAACCAATAAAAGCCTGGCTCAGTTCTGAGTTCCTCATCCAGAGAGGAACTGCAGAGCTCCTCCTCAGAGCCCATTTCCTCCCGAAATTTTGGGTTTAAATTCTGCAGGTGTCACCCTCTTGCTCTAAAAGGAAATGTCCAGGAAGCTGCAAATCCCATTCCCAGGGGAAGGGATTGAATTTTCCCCGTGTGAGAATTCCCAAGTGTGGAGCAGGAGGAGAAAATGAAATCTTGTGTGGCAAGGAAGGAGGAATTCCAGGAGAAGGGAATTTCAAGTTGAGTTTTCTTTAGGGTGACAGCCAAGAATTCATCCACGGGGAACTGTGGTTCCCTAAATTGTGTTTCCTTTGGGGTGACAGCCAGGAATTCATCCATGACAGCCAGGAATTCATGGATCAGTAAAAATTAAGGGATTTTTTTGAGAGGAAAAGCAGTTTGGTTTCTGGTTTTGCCTTCCCTGTTGGCCTCGGTTTTAACTTTTCACTTCTGTTACCACAAGGGCCATGACCTTTGGTTGAAAAGCCAAGATCCATGACAGAAATGTCTTTTCTGTCTGTTCTGACAGAAAAAAAAAATCCCACAACAGCATTTTTCACAGGGCAAAAAGAGCAACGAGAAGGATTTTTTTCTTTCCTGAACGCAGAGAAGGGATGGAACATCACATCAACATCGTTAAAAATTCTCTAATTAAACACATCCCCAAGAGCTGAGCCCATCCCCAGGGGCACGGGGTGGCACCCAGGATTGTCACCAGCACTCACACATAGGCCAGGGTGGCACTGAAGTGTTTGTAGATGTAGGTCTCCAGCACAGCGTTGAAATGCTGGAACTTGATGTCCCCAATCAAAGAAATGATAAAGACCTGCCAGAAGGAAAACAAATCCAGACTAAACAAAAACAAAACAAACAAAAAAAAAATCAATCCAAACAAAAATACAAAAAAATCCAGAAGGAATCAGAGCTGCACAGTCACTCACAACAGTCTCTAATTCCATTTATTTTTCTGGTTTATAATTTTTGTTTTACCATTAATGCCACACAGAGTGTTATTCATATTCTAAAAAAATCACTAAATACTCTGAGTGTGTAATTTACTTCTCTTTCCACTGTGGCTACTAAAAATCTGATGGGTATTTCAGTCCTAAAAAAGCCTTAAGGAGTGTTTAAATATCATTTATTTCTAGTTTGCTCATTGGAATCACCGGGAACAGACTGGAAAAAGCTGAAAAACTCTCAACTCACAAAGATTCACTCACCAGGGCATCAAACACCAGGAAATCGTAGGTTTCATTCTCTGACATTTCCATCATGATGTTGAAAAGTGCATCGAGGGTGTCAGGCAGGAACTGGAGGGGAAAAGGAGCAGAAAAAGGGTAAGAAAATGAAATTTCTGGAAATTTCTTGGAAACTTCCAAAAAGGGATCCCATCTCATGTGTGGGAGATACAGACTTTTGGACAGTAAATTAATATAACTATGTAGAAGTTGATGTATTTTTTACTTTTAGTTTTACATTTTAAGTTTATAGTTTCTGCGATTCTGTATTTTTTGATTGGTGTTTTTGTGTTGTTTATGTGCCCTGCAAGAGCTTTTCCGGTGTGAAGGTTGGTTGTTGTTTAGAACTTTTGCTGTTTATTTTAGTTTGGGTTTTTTTAAATTTTGCTTTTTAGTTGGTTTTATTTTTTGATTTAGTATAATTTATGTTTTAGTAGTTTTGAAGAGTTTTGACAAGATAGGTTGTAGAAAAAGATTTTAAAATGGTTTATTTAGTGTACTTGTCATAAATATTGGTTTGAACTAAGAAATATGCAGAAAACCAGCTAGGCATGTAGAAAAAGAGAAAAATGTGCAGAAAAACGGGTAAATATAGTTTTTAATTCAATACAGATCATGGCCTAGACTGCTCAGATACATTGCTGCACATGATTGTCATGATCATCTCTATAGTGAGGGAGATTTTCTCTCCTCAGCCCTGAATGGCCACACTTTGCTGCTCTGTTGTGACAAAAATCCTGACTTCTCCATCAACTTCATGTCCAGCTGCTCCATAAAACCCCAACCTGGCAAAATCCCAAATTCATCCCGGGACCCCTCTCTGCAGCCAGACTTCCAGCAGAGGAGGGAATTCCTGTTTTCTGTGGGAATTCTCCCCAGTTCAGGCCCACTCCCCACAGGATTTTGAGATCTCTGGGCTGTCTGTGATCCCAGACTCAACTCCCTCCTCATTCACAAAGGAGTTGAAAATGAAGATTTAGGCTCTGCATGAATCTCTTATTTCGTCAGGATAAAGGAGAAAATAAAGTCATTGTCCTCTTCCTGATACCTGTACGGTTTAATTCTCTAATTCTGGTGAATTCCTCTTATGAGATGTGGGGCACAGAAGAGCTGTGGCTGCTCCTGGATCCCTGGAAATGTCCCAGGGCCAGGCTGGAGCTCCCTGGGGCAGTGCAAAGTGTTCCTGCCCATGTAGGGGGTGCAAAAAGCTGATTTTAAGTTCCCTTCCACTCTATACAGTAATGTCACGACTGTAAGGTGCACCCTTTTGACTGAAATTTTGATTGAAACCCAGAAGTGCGCCTTATAATCCGGTGAGCCTTATATATGGACAAAGTTCTGAAATTTGCCAAGCTGGAAGTGCGAGCTGAGCTGAGCCAAGCCGTGGCACCCGGTGCTGGGGGCAAGTGGGAGTGGAGGGGCCCACAGCACGGGGAGGGCGCCTGGGGCTGCGTTTAAAGGCTGCACTGATCTGTGAAAAATGTTTGCAAATTGAGCAGCTGCCAGTAAACCCCACGATGGCGCCATTCCGTTACGAATTCGTTACTTTGTTGTGCGCGGATCCTCGCTGGGGGGAAAATGCGTCTTATAGTCTGGTGTGCCTTATATGTGGACAAAGTTCGGAAATTTGCTGACAACCCAGAAGTGCGCCTTATAATCCGGTGCGCCTTATAATTGTGAAATTTCTGTAATTTGCTGATTCTCCCATTGATCTGCACCCAGAACTACCCTCCCATCCCACCCAGACACCTTTGGCTTCATCACCAGGCTGACACACCAGAGTTTGTTCACCAATGATCCTCAAATCCCTGGGAATACCTCCACAATTGCTCCTGGATCCCTGGAAGTGTCCCAGGACAGGCTGGAGCCCCCTGAGGTAGTGAAAAGTGTCCCTGCCCATGCAGGAGGTGCAAAACATTGGTTTTAAGATCCCTTCCAAGCCACATCACTCTATGATTTGCTGATTCTCCCATTGCTCAGCACCCAGAAGTGCCCTCCCAGCCCCACCCAGCCACCTTTGGCTCCAACACCAGGCTGACAGACGGGAGTTTGCACACCAAGGATGCTCAGATCCCTGGCAGTACCTTCACAATTTCTCCTCCTTCCACCTCCATGAGCTTCCTGAGGTTGTGGGCGATGTTGTGCGAGTTGGAGCGCCAGTTCAGCAATCCCAGCAGGTCGACTGCAAGGACACAGAGCAGCAGCAATCACAGCTGAGTAACCCACAAGCAAGGCTGGGGATTATTTTTAGAGCCAGCGCACAAGGAAAAGTCACCCTCAGGTACAGAACGTTACCTTGAGGTGCTTCTTTTGTCTTGGCAAAACAGCCAAGCTGCGCTATAAATGGAAACCTGACAACACATTTGGAGAGAAACCATCCTGCAGGAGTTTTTATGGACCCAAGAGCTCTTAAATTTGATTAAAGTTCGTGACACAGCCCAGGAGCCTTCCAGAGCCAGTCTCCCCTCCTTTACCAGCACAGGCTGCCCTCATTCACACATCACTGCTCGTTTTGGCAGAGTTCATTCACATCATCACCCTGGGGAGCTCAGCCAAACTGCTGCCCCCTGAAAGGCAGGGGAAAAAAGGTAATTTGTTGGGAAGGTGAAGGATTTGACAGGAAAGTCTCACAGATATTTGTGTATAACAGAAAGATCTTTGAATGTAAAATTTGAAGAGGGAATAGAAATGAAAGCAAGTTTTGATATAGAGGAAAAAAATTACTGAGCCAGTCTGACAGGGTAACTAAGAAGGCCAAGAGCCAGTGAGTTGGAAGAGGCTTTTATGACTCTGAGTAAAGGATAAATCCACCTCAGACAAAAGATGTTTTTACCACGCAAAAAGATTTTCACAAACAAAAATGCCATGTTGCAAGTAGAGAAAAGATCTCAGAATTTTTACTGAAAGAAAACTGAAAAACAACTTCCAGTTAAACTGTGACACACTGACTTTTAGTGATTGGAAAAGTAACATGAACATGGCAATGTCAGGAGTTGTGATGGGCTGTGGGTAACAGTAAAGTATTGATTGAGTGTCAGGTATTGATCTGCAATGAAAAGTGAATAATTAATTGGAACCAGAACTAGAGGGAGCTTTCAGATGAGCCCTGAGCTGAGGCTGGGCTCTGTCACCCATGAATTGCTGCATCATTGGGATACAATAAACAGCATGTTAATTAATAAATAAATTGCTGCATCATTTGGATACAATAAACAGCATTTCAAAGAGCCAGTCTGGAGTTCCCATCCCTTATTTCAGCTCTTACAGCAATTAACCTGAAATATTTAAATTTCTGACACAACACAGCCACTGCCACTGCCAGGTGACATTTCCACACGTGCCAACAAACTTGTTGGGTTTGACACTGGCAGACTGGATCGAATATTTGTGTGAAAGGGTTTCCAGGGGCTGCACAAATATTCTGGGAGTTTGTTCTGGCAGCTCGATGGCACAGGAGCCACTGAGGAGCAAAACGAGAGCTGGAGCTCTCTGTCCACACACAAAAACCTGCCTGAAGAAAAGTTCTCTGCATTTCTCTCTGCATTTCAGAGCCCCAGCACGAGCCCTACCATTCTGGGTGAGTTTGGTGGAGCAGATGACGGTGGCAATCTGGAAGCTGTCCTTTGTGCTGTCCTTGGTGGGGGTAAAGCTGCCCAGAGGGTTTTTCCCTGAGGGAGCCTCCTTCTCCTCCATCTCCATTTTGGTGCAAGGAAGACTCAAATAACTCTTGGCATCTTCCATTTTTTTGTTGTCACCCTGTTGTGACAACAGACAGAAGGGTCATGTCCCAGCCAGAATGGTTTGAAACACTTTTCCATCTCTCTCTTTGTTTGAGTTTCTAATTTCAGGTTTAAGTTGCCCATATCGCAAATTAGCTGAGGTATTTCCAAAGCCACAGAGTTTAGGAGGATTTCCCACCCCAAACCCACATTTTGAAGCTTTTCACTGCTTGGAAAATCAGCCAGGAGAGAGTTTTGATGATTGGAACACAAGGAGATGGTGAGGTTACCTTGTAAACAATCAAATTGTGTTTGCCATCCTGCAGCGTCGTCCCATCTGCGTTCATCAGCTTCACAAAGCCCATGCCAAAAGCTCTCTCAGATCTATCCCTGGCTGCAAACAGGAGAAATCATCATCAGCAATTGTCTTATTTATGTCCACACAACCCAAAATGCAGCCCTCTGACCTCAGCAGCAGCTTTATTTCATGGGTAACTGTCTTGGGGTGCAATATAGGATGTGACCAACAGTATCTATTCTGTCACCATCTGTGGAGACCAGCTGGGGCAGTGATCCTGATCTCTGTGGGATATCTCCTGTTAACGGGCCAGCTGTTAAACCACCTGGGCCAGTGTTCTTATTCTTTCCACAGCCCATCCTCCCTCCAGGAGATCTCTCCTGCTCATGGCCATTGAGTCCCAGTGCAGGACTGATAAAATTCCATCATCCCATGGGGAGATGCTCCAGCCAGGGGGAGGAGCCAAGCATTTCCTACCCTGATCAAATCTGAGATTTG
>VRYO01001441.1:1532040-1542168 GCA_009812075.1 Sialia sialis
AAAAAAAAAAAAAATGGAATTAATGGTTCAAAAGTGGGAAGTACAGACTTTGAGTCACTGCTACAAAGAATTGCCACTCCTGGGTGGTTCAGATCAATTCCAAGAGTTCTGAAGGAGTGCTGAGCTGTTGCTGAGCTTTTGGGGTGTCAGGAATCCAGAATTCCAGGGGATGGTGCAGCTGGAATTGCTTTTATTAATTTCATTAATAGCCATCATTCCAGCAGAGTCCAAGCTCTGAGGAGCTGCAGGATCCCTGCCCAGGAAATGAGAGGATCTTTCAGGTCCTTTCCAGCCCCAAACTCCCTGGAATTCTGGTGGAATTCTGTGGGTTTAGGAATTTTATCACCCCGTGCACTCACGGCTCCAGGCTGGCCCCACACAGCGAGCCCGCTCACCGTTTTTTCAACTGAGTTATCTCAAAAATGAGCATTAAATCAGCTGAGGAATGACATCAGCTGGCCCGGCAGGAGGCTGGGACGTGTCCTTGCTGCTCTGGGTGCTGGGAACTGTTGGGTTTTAGGTTCATCCTTTATTTACGAACCTGGAGAAAAGCAGGAAGAGCCTCCAACATTCCAAGCTCAGATTATTCCAGAAACCAAACCCAAATGAGGGAATCCCATAAAGGAATCCACCTCCAAGGACAAGGAACTGATGCACACTTGACCAAAATCTGAAAGATTTCCCCATTTTCCTCTGAAAAATAATTTATCTTGGAGTGGGATGGGCAAATTCTCAACGTTTTTGCAGATTCTGGATTCCCAGATGTGGGAGCAGGGAAGGGTTCCAGCCACGCCCTCATCTTTGGGTTAATCCTGTCTCAGTCCCCAGCAGGGGCTGGTTTAAAGCTGGGTTTAATCTCCTAAAGCCTGGATTGCTCCAGGGAAAACAGCCCCACGGGGAATGGGGAGGTTTGTGCAGGGTCACAGCAGGACTCGCAGGGGATGATCCCGGGGGCTCTGATGGATTTAAACGCCCCCAAAATCACAGCAGAGCTCTGGGGCAACACAAATGAGCCCCTGGGTTTTAATTAGAGCTCCTCAGATCCAAATCAGACAGACTTGAGACCACTCAGCCCACAAGATATCCTGATTACAAGGCAAAAAAAAAAAGATTACATCCACATTTTCCTGTCTGCACATCCCCACCAGCCACCTCACCCCCAAATATCTGTGTAAAAACAAAGAATATTCAGCTCTCAGGAGCTGCACAGATAAACCAGATTTGGGCACCAGCAGTAATTTCACCCACAAATTATTTTGTCTCTGAGCTGCTGCCGTCTCTGACCCTCACAGACACGCTGTGTTATTTTCCACCCCAGGAACACTCACACAAACCTTCTGCTGTGTCATTTTCCTCACTGGCCTCTCCATTTCCTTCATTATTTCCCCTCTGAAGGGCCCTTGGGGGTTTTAAACTCAGATAAGGAATTAATCTACACGAGCTGTCTCAGCTCCTGTCTGGAGTGCTGCGAGCCAGAGAGAAAATAAAAGAGAAATAAATCAGCGCTGCCAGCGGAGGAGCCGAGCTGCTCCCGAATTTACAGCACCCAAGCTGATCTAGGTTGTGATTTCATAAAAAAAAAATAAAATTCAAAACACCCAGAGCTGCAATTCCAGTCCCTTTGGAACATCAGAAACAGAGAAAAAGCAGCCTGGCCTCTCCTGACACCGAATTTTATCAGATTTGATAAATCTGTTTATTCATCTTCAAGGTTCTGATGATTCTTGAGGTCTCCTCCAATCTGATATTCCCTCATCCCGGCTCTCCAGGCTGTGGTTTGGGGGAATGCAACCCCAAATGTTCCTCCAGTTTCTGCTCCCAGTTCATCCCAGTCTCCAAATATGAAAGGAGAGATAAATCATGAACCCCAGCCTGAGCCTCAAATATTTCTTTAGCTGCAGAGTGTTCCAGGTGCTGATGTTGCTCTGCAGCTCTGCTCTGTCTCTTTGGGATCAGGATTCTCCCAAAAAATAAATTCAAATATTTAAAATGATCACCCTGACCCCGTGAAATTGTTCTAACAGCCACAGAGTAATTTTGCCACAGAATAATTTTTCAGGGGGCAGAGCCTGGTTTGTGTCCAGCCCTCAACTCAGCACCTCAGATATTCTGGTTTTCCTTTGCTCCTTTGGACAGAACACAAAAAAAACCAAAAACATTCCTGGGGCTGTGCCCTGCACAAGAAGGGGTTTGCACCCCACACTGGGGCACTAATTCTGATTTAATAACTGCACACCCCACCAGAGCTCTGAAATCCAATTCCAACCTCTGATTTTATTTGAATTTTTACAGCCTGTGAAAATGCACTGTTTGTTTACAGCTGGGTTTTACCAAGCCTGGCTGTAATTACATTTTTTCCTCCGAGCTAAAAGTGCAATTTGTGCTTGGGTATATTTAAGTACAAAAAAAAAAAAATAACTTTTCCAATTAAATTTTTCAGGCAGATTTGTAAAAGCAAGACCTCACCATGCCATAAATTGGAGTGCTCAGCTCCGACTTGAAAGCGTGTGGCACTTTCAAAAGAATTAATTGAATTTGCCACTGGCTTGGAATTCTTGTCCCAGTTCTCAGTGGGCAAAACATCAAAGCGGGAGCAGGGAAAGTGGGAGATGCCCAGAGCTGGGAATGTTCAACCCTGAGCTCTGCTCTGCACCTTCCAGGGCAGAGATGAGGAATTGAGGGGTGAAACTTCAGAGCTCAGGGACCAGAAAGATCAAAAATAAAAATCCTGAATCACATCTGGGGATTTGTGACTCCAACTGTGCCAGCTCAGGGAACAGAAAAGTTCCTGAGCTCAAAAACAAAAAAATATTGAATCAAGCAGGGAATTTGTGACTCCAAGCCCTCCCCAGCCCCAGCAGGAGACAGAGCAAATTCCCACAATTTGAGGGAAAATCTCCCAGCTCTCCCCGTCTGGGGGAATTTGGGGTTCACTGCCCAGGAATTTTTCAGCTCACACCTTCATGGGAACCCTGGAGGATTCTGGAGCTCCAAGGAGAATTTCTGAGCTGCAGAACCGCGGAATTTCAATTCTTCACCTCCAGTTGTGCCCAGCCAAGAGGATTTGGGGCAGATTCACCTTCCCTGGGCTCTCTGACTCCAGCCAGACTGGCTCACAGCTTCTCCTTCCCAAAAAAAAATGCAAAAAATGCGGAGAAATGCAAATTCAAACACATTTTCCCCTCCCACCTATCCCAGGTAACAAGAAATAGGATTAAAATGAGGAGCAGGAAATCTTGGGATTTGAGGAGTGTTCTACACTGGAAGCAAAAAGCAGAATATTGATCCCTTTGCTGCCAAGAATGAAGAACAAAATTTGCAGTAAATTTTAATTAAACTGCCTGAGAACCCAGGAGATGAAGAATTAACCCCCGAAGCCTTTCCTATTTTTATTCTTTCACATCAAACTCCATCCCTCTGCAGCTTGAAGCTTGGTCAGAACAAGAATTAGAAGAAATAAGTTTTAAAAGAATAATAAAAAAAAGCACTTTTCCAGAACCAGCTGGCCACTGCTTGCCTGTGACTTCTCAGAACTTTAGAGCTGAAGCCATAAATGATTTTATTGCCATGCAGGATCAAATTCCAAATTTCCCAAGAGCAGGAATCCTTATCTCCACTGCTCCTGAATGAACTTTTGGCTGAGTCAGCACCTTGCAGGAGGATTGCAGCAGCACCTCCTGAAATTTCAGCACAGGAAAAACATCATCTGAACACAAAAATTCATCCTGCAAACGCTGCTCCCCCCTCTAAATCCAGATTTCCCTGGGAAGAACAGCCTGTGCTGCCCCAAAATTACATTTTTTAATCGTTTTGGCAACTTTCTCCAACTTTTGCAACATCATCACTACGTGAAAACAACCACGGCCCAAAAAGCTGTTTGATAATTTAATAATTTGTATTTATTAGCACGACCCAAATGCACTGCAGGATTTCAGCTCTGAAGCTGGAAAATCCCTTCAGCCCCAGCAGCAAGGGGGAAAATTTGGGGCTGAAAGCTTTGCCGTGGTTGTGTCTTTAATGTCCTGGCAGAAATAGGAATTTTTTTTTCTTAAAAGTTGAGAGAAATGTTCTGCCAGTCAAGTGAAGTGCAAATTGAAGAGCAAAAAAACGCAGATTTTCAATTCAAGTTTGCAGGTAGAAGGGGGTGTGCATTTTTCAAAAGATTAAAGATAAAGAATAATACTTATTATTATTATCATTATCATTATTATTAAAGAATAATACACGTCATTATTATTATCACTATCATTATCATTAAAGAATAGAACACATTATTATTATTAAAGAATAATACACATTATTATTATTATTATTAAAGAACAATACACATTACTATAATACATATTTTGATAAAGACTATTGCACATTAATGCACACTCACTGCTTCTTGACCACTATATTTGTGTTTTTCTCAGCTCATCAGTGTTTATTTTGCTTTTCCTCTCCCTAACTCCCTTCTGCAGCTGTGCCAGAGGAAGAACCAGCAGAATCATCAAGAATTGATGTGAAATTCAGCACTGGTGTCTTGGGTTCCAATCCAGGATGTGATCAGAGGTGTCTGTTCTGTCACCATCTGTTGAGACCAGGTGGGGCAGTGATCCTGATCTCTGTGGGATATCTCCTGCTAATGGGCCATCCATTGAAACCAGCTGGGGCAGTGTTCTTTATTTCCAAAGGGGACATCTCCTGTTCATGGCCAGATTTTATAAACCAGCTGGGCCAGTGTTCTTGATCTTTTCACAGCCCATCCTTCCTGTAGGGAGTTCTCTTCTGCTCATGGCCATTGAGTCCCAGTGCAGGACTGATAAAATTCCATCATCCCATGGGGAGATGCTCCAGCCAGGGGGAGGAGCCAAGCATTTCCTACCCTGATCAAATCTGAGATTTGCAACATCAGAGCAGCCTTTTCCACTGGATCCCAGAGGAAAACCAGACCCTTCCACATCATCACTGGAGCTTCAGAGGAAACTGCACCTTGTCCAGGAGCACTGCTCCAACTGAAGCACATCTGTCACTGCAGGAGGATGCAGCCACCATTGAATGGCACGGCTGCCAACACCCTGACTGACTGAAGGCTGTCAGCTTGGATTCTGACTCTGCCAGGGTTTGGCTTTGTTCTTTGGAATTCTGGATTTCTATTTTAATTTCCCTAGTACAGAACTGTTATTCTTAATTCCCATCTTTTTGCCTGAGAGCCCCTTGATTTCAATATTATAATAATTTGGAGGGAGGGGGTTTCCATTCTCAGCAGACACCCGTCCTCCAAACTAAGACAAATTGTCACACACCCACAACCAAACTTTGGTTCCTGTGATCTCTTTACACCTCAGAACAATTAACCCAGATTTAATCAGCTCCAGAAGCACCCAGCAGCTCTGGATGCCTCTTCAGAGCCTCCAGAAATTTAATTATGCAAAAGAAGAGCTGTGGGACAGTTCCTGAACGCCAGGGGGATGTCAGTCACAATCACAAAACACTTGGGGAAATATTTCTTTTCAAAGGAAGGGCGAGATAAGGAACATTTCCCCAGCCTTGTTCGTGGCAGTGAGATTCCTTTGAAGTCCACGGGATTAATTTCACAGGGAAGGACTTAATCAACAAAATACAAATCACCAAAAATAAGAGAAGACCATGGCTAATATGGATTTAAAAAAAAAAATAGAAAGAACTTTGGAAGCAAGAAGCAGCACTGCCAAATTTCACATCACATCAACTGCAGGCACAGCAATAAATTTGGGATCATGAATCAAAAATGAAGTTTCATTAAAATTCAACTTTTCCCTGATCCCTAAACTTTCTCAAAATCCAACCTTTCCAAAATCCAACCTTTGCCAAAATCCAACCTTGCCTCAAATCCAACCTTTCCCAAAACCCAACCTTTCCTTATCCCCAACCTTTCCCAAAATCCAGCCTTTGCCAAAATCCAACTTTTCCTGATCCCCAACCCTTCCCAAAGTCCAGCCTTTGCCAAAATCCAACTTTGCTCCAAATCCAACCTTTCCAAAATCCAACCTAAACCCCCTGGCCCAGCTCCAGCTGTTCCCTCAGGGCAATGGAATCCCCCCAGAGCACCCAAAATGCAAATTATTCTGCTTTTCAATCCCAGAACTCCAGCCTGAGATAACAACTCCTGCCCCTGGGAGCTCAGATTTGTGCAATTCCAGCACAGGGATGAACAAACATTTCAGACTCATTCAGGATTCCACAGGCTCCAGGTTCTCAGGATTTATTTATTGCAGACTAATTCAGGATTCCACAGACTCCAGATTCTGATGGATTTATTTATTTATTCCAGACTAATTCAGGATTCCATAGACTCCAGGTTCTCAGGATTTATTTTTTTCAGACTGTTTCAAGATTCCATAGACTCCAGGTTTTAAAGGATTTATTTCAGGATTCCCCAGACTCCAGGTTTTGATGGATTTATTGCTAATTCAGGATTCCACAGATTCCAGATTC
Organism: Sialia sialis; assembly: GCA_009812075.1. Lineage (NCBI taxonomy): Eukaryota > Metazoa > Chordata > Aves > Passeriformes > Turdidae > Sialia > Sialia sialis. The sequence continues at coordinate 1,538,500 of VRYO01001441.1, forward strand.
TGATGGATTTATTCCAGACCAATTCAGGACTCCACAGACTCCAGGTTCTCAGGATTTATCTATTTCAGACTAATTCAGGATTCCCCAGACTCCAGGTTCTAAGGATTTATCTATTTCAGATTAATTCAGGGTTCCCCAGACTCCAGGTTCTAAGGATTTACCTATTTCAGATTAATTCAGGATTCCCCAGACTCCAGGTTCCGATGGATTTATTTCAGACTAATTCAGGATTCCATATACTCCAAGTTTTAAAGGATTTATTTCAGGATTCCACAGACTCCAGGTTCTCAGGATTTATTTCAGGATTCCACAGACTCCAGGTCCTGATGGATTTATATATTTCAAACTAATTCAGGATTCCACAGATTCCAGGTTCTCAGGATTTATTTATTTCAGACTAATTCAGGATTCCACAGGCTCCAGGTTCTCTCACTCCATCACAAACAGTGATGAGCAGTGACAGAGTTGCTTTTACAGCCCGGGTGTTTCACTTGAGTTAAAGCAGAGCAAATGCAGGTGACAGCCAGCAGAAAATGAAAGGAATTACATTACTGCTTCCTCATGCTCTAAGTTAAAAATTTTTGAATTTTGAATTTTTGCTTCCCAAAAAACTCTGCAATTCCCAGCTCTGCCCTCCCTGCTGCTGCCTCTCCAAACTTTAACCAGGACCAAAACCCAGCAACCACAACCCACAGATCTGTGAGATCCAACCCAGAAAAACCCTCCTGAAGGGCAGGAATGAGACCAGTGACACTGAATCACACTGCTGGCTTCCTGGAATTCCTCGTTCCCTGCCAGCCCTTCCAGGGTCATGGCTGAAATAAATCCAAGCAGTCCAAAGCAGTTTCCAAATAAATAAACTCAAGGAGTTCTAAACCAGTTCCCAAATAAATACACCCAAAGAGTTCTAAACCAGTTTCCAAATAAACCCAAGGAGTTCTAAACCAGTTCCCAAATAAATAAACCCAAAGAGTTCTAAACCAGTTTCCAAATAAATCCAAGGGGTTCTAAACCAGTTTCCAAATAAATCCAAGGAGTTCTAAACCAGTTTCCAAATAAATAAACTCAAGAAGTTCTAAACCAGTTTCCAAATGAATAAATTCAAGAATTTCTGCACCAGTTTCCCAATAAATAAATCCAAGGAATTCTAAACCAGTTTCTAAATTAATCCAAGGAGTTCTAAACCAGTTCTCAAGCAAATCCAAAGAGTTCTACACCAGTTTCCAAATAAATAAATCCAAGAAGTTCTAAACCTGTTTCCAAATCAATCCAAGGAGTCCAAATAAATCCAAGCAGTTCCACACCAGTTTACAAATTAATCCAAGGAGTTCTAAACCAGTTTTCAAGTAAATCCAAGGAGTTCTACACCAGTTTCCAAGTAAATAAATCCGAGCAGTTCTACACCAGTTTTCAAACAAATCCAAGAATTTCTACATCAGTTCCCAAATAAATCCAAGCAGTTCTAAACCAGTTTCCAAATCAATCCAAGGAATCCAAATAAATCCAAGCAGTTCTACACAAATTTACAAATTAATCCAAGCAGTTCTAAACCAGTTTCCAAATAAATAAATCCAAGGGGTTCTAAACCAGTTTCCAAAGAAATAAATTCAAGAAGTTCTACACCAGTTTCTAAATAAATCCAAGGAGTTCAAATAAATCCAAGTAGTTCTACACCAGTTTGAAATAAATCCAAGCAGTTCCACACCAGTTTCCAAATAAATAAATCCAAGAAGTTCTACGTGAGTTTCTAAATAAATCCAAGCAGTTCTAAACCAGTTTCCAAATAAATCCAAGGAGTTCCACATCGGTTTTCAAATAAATCCAAGAATTTCTATACCAGTTCCCAAATAAATCCAAGGGGTTCCCAAATAAATCCACGCAGTTCTAAACCAGTTTCTAAATAAATAAATTCAAGAAGTTCTACACCAGTTCCCAAATAAATCCAAGGTGTTCAAATAAATCCAAGCAGTTCCACACCAGTTCCCAAATAAATCCCAGGAGGATTTTATTTTCTGGGAAGGGTCTGGCACCGTCCTGGCCCCCTCTGGAGATGTTTGTGTGGATGGATGAGTTTTTTCTTTTCAGTTTTTTCTTTTCTTTTTGTGTCTTTGCACTTTGTTTGTCACCAGCCCACACAAACCAGGGCATTCCCCTCCTCGCAGCCAATTCACCTCTGGTAAAGTCCCAGCCCAAAAGCTCAAATCTCCCTCTGACCCCTCATCAACCCCCCCAAAAAAAACCCCAAAGCAGTGAGAGCTGGAGATAAGAAACTCCTCAAGCCTGCAAACACCAAACTGACAGAATTACAATGCAGAGTGAGTCAAACCCTGCCTGGCCTAAACAACTAAATACAGGAATAATTCCTATTATAAATTCCTATATATGGGAATAAATAATTCTGTCTGGATCTGTGGATCAACCTCATCAATCCTGGCTGCAAATTAAACCCCATGTCACTTGGGGCAAAAAAAAAATAAAATTAAAAAATAAATTTTTCACCCAGCTGATCACCCAGGAGTCCCACCACACACTTTTTGAGTGGAAACACGCAGGAAAAAGCTTTTTTTTTTTCCCCTCCACCGTGCTTACTCAGAACCCTTATTGGAAGAGCTGTCCCAAGGAGCAGCTGGCACACAAAACTCACCCCGGAAGGTGAGGAAGGGAAGGGAAAAGAGGAGTGCCCGTGATTCATCTGCTGCCCAAGGCCATGCAGAGCTGAGAGCAGCTCAGAAAAAGCCCCGATCACAGGATCTGGGCGATCTGATGATCCAGCAGAGTCCGGGGCTTTTACAGATGCCCGCAGCCACCCCGGCAGGTCGCAGGCACGCTCGGAATTAATAAACAGCACGAAACAAAGTTCACGGAGCCGGCAATCCACACCCTGCAGTTACCTGGAGAAACCAGATAAGGCTGAGCGGTGTGAAATGCGCTGAGCTGAGAGCACCCTGCGAAGCTGGAAGGGATCACCCGGCTCGGATTTGCGCTGGGAATCGCGCAGGGTGAGGTTTGTCACCTCCAAAGCCACGCTCTGAGCTGGGGCATTGGGCACTCTGCAAACACCGAATCATTTATTCACACGTCGGCGAGCAGCACAAGAGCACGCCGAGTAAAATAAATTATCAAAAGCTCTCTGTGTCATTCGTGGCTTCCTGCCAAGCGCTGCCTGCCCAGTTCTCACCGCCAACCTCCAAACTGCGGCTTTCGAACTCTCAAGCAAAGCGGAATTTTAGCAGCAGCACCGCAGGGCTCTGTTCCTGTTAAGAGACCAGCCGGAAAAATCCTTTTGAGCAGAGGAGAGGCGCCCCGAGGTGTCAATCACGGAAAATCTGGGTCGCAAGGAGCTCAAAGCTCGTCCAGTTTCACTTTGCATGGGCAGGGACACCTCCCACTGTCCCATTGCTCCAGCCTGCCCTGGGACATTTCCACTCAATTTTCCCCATCCCTCACCCCAAATCAGGATTCCCAGCCCCTGGCAAAGATGTCACCAGAGCCCTCAACTTGCCCACGACACCACTTTATCCATTTCCAACCATATCTCCCTCCAGCCACACCAGTAGATTATTTACATATTTTTTTATTTTCTGCTGTGTTAGAGTTTTTTTCAGTGTAAAACTTGCCGGAGAAGCAAAATGATAAAACTTTGTGGGATTGCTGGAGCACAGCAGCACT
>VRYO01001463.1:19138-43381 GCA_009812075.1 Sialia sialis
CTTCTCTTTTTCCCTTTTTCTTTTCCTTCTCTTCCTCCCCTTCTCCTTTTTCTCTTCCTTCTTCTTCACCTCTCATTCTCCTCCTCTCCTTCCCTCTTCCTCCTCCATTTGCACCCAAGCCCATGCAGGACACACCACTGTGGCCTTGTCCTCACCTGCCTGCACCTCCAGTTCCCTCCCTGTGCTCCTTGCTTCTCCACCAGCCTGATGGGTGACACCGATGTCTCCAGTCACCCTTGGGTACTTCCCAGGGCTGCCACCCCTTCTCCCATCCCCATCTTTTCCCAGCTCCTCCCGCCCTGGACCAAAGTGCTGCGGATCATGCCCAACCTGCCCTGCGTGGTGCAGGCAGGGGCCATGGTTTTCTCCCGGGGCAACAACGCGGGTGACGAGGAAGCCACGCTCCTCAAGAGCCTCCTGTCCTCCTGTGGACTCTGCGAGGAGGTCCCTGAATCCTACATCGACATCCACACCGGGCTCAGCGGCAGCGGCGTGGCCTATGTAAGCCAGCGAAACATGGGAGACACTATCCTGGGATTTGGGGTGCCCTCCTGGCTCCAGGCTCACCCCTGGGTGCTCCCCTCTTCCCAGGTGTACCTGTTCGCTGAGGCGCTGGCCGAGGGCGCGGTGAAGATGGGAATGCCGGGCGCCTTGGCCAGCAGGATCGCGGCGCAGACGCTGCTGGTGAGTCCTTGGCAGCGCTCCCCTTCCCTCCTTCCTCTGAGCTCCGCAACATTGGGATGAGGGAGGAGGTGCTGGATGCTGCTCTGCCTCAGTTTCCCCTCTTGGAAGCAAAAGGAGGTTGAAGAAGGGTGAAGAGCATGGCAGTGGGACATTCCCTCGCCATGGGGGTGGTTGGGATGGTGATGCCATCCAACCACAGAATGTGGGAAGTCCCAAATCTCACCTTCTTGGTGTCCTGCTGTCCCGCAGGGTGCAGCCAAGATGCTGCTGGAGACGGGGGAGCACCCGGCGAAGCTGCGGGGGGACGTCTGCACGCCCGGGGGCACCACGATCTACGCCCTGCACCAGCTGGAGAAGGGAGCGCTCCGGGCCACCGTCATGGATGCCGTGGAGGCGGCCACCAACCGGGCGTGTGACATGGCCAAGGACTAGCGGACAAGCCCCTTCTGGGACAGGAGGGGTGACGGGGACCAAAGGGAGCTCCTCTGAGGAGTACAGGGATCCTGACATCTTCAGGAGAACCTGGATGGGGGTGGGAGGTGTTGGGGACATGTGTTACCTCTGCAGGGCTGGAACCAAATAAATGTGGCCAGAGCAATGGGGATGTGGCTTTTTGTGGTCCCTGGGGGGCTGTGGAAGCCGCAATGGGAAGGTGACATCCTTGGTTTCCCTCCCTGCTCACTGGGGAATGGTGCTGGCACCAAGGATGAAGCTGGAGTGGGATGTGCAGCACTGGGGAGAGACTTTTGGGCATGGGGTGATCCAAATTTAACCCGGCTGGGAGAATGGCTGCGTCCCTCTGGTCAGAGCCACATCCGTGAGGATGCTGGCCACATTCCAGAACTATGGACAAGAGCTCAACCAGCCAAAAAAACTCCACAACAAGCCCTCCTTGGCACCAGGGATGGAAGCCCAGATCTGCTCCCAGCTCTGGGAATATTGAGGGGGTAGAAAGTTGTCCATCCAGAGACGATCCAAGTCTTTTCCATGTCCTAATTAAGCTCCATTTGCCTCGCAGCACCTGCACAGGTGAAATTAGTGACAATTTAGGAACTGCTTTGAGGATGAGAAGGTTTTTTCTGGGCAAAGCATCGCTGGTGGGAACATCTGGATGCTGAGCCCTGACTTTGGGTAAGAGCCTGGAGTGCCAGGACAAGGACATTGTTAGATGGGATATTGGGAAAGAATTCCTCCCTGGGAGGGTGGTGAGGAACTGGAATGGAATTCCCAGAGAAGCTGTGGCTGCTCCATCCCTGGAAGTGTCCAAGGTCAGGTTGGATAAGCTTGGAGTAACTTGGGATAATGGAAGGTGTTCCTAACACAGCAGAAGGTTGGAATTTGATAGCCTTTCCAGCCCCAACCATTCCCTAATTTTATATTCTCACCCCCACAAACCAGTTCAAAGATCTCCAGCCCAGCACTTTCCGTTGATCTTTGCAACATTTTTGTCCCAGAACTGAAACCTCCTTTCATTCACAAACTCATGTTTAAAATGAGCCACATCCCAAGCTCCAAAATCTTTTTGCTGGGAGTTTTTGGTGCAAAAGATGATAAAAAATAAACAGAAACATGATTTTACATGATTTCACCCCACTGTTGTGGAGAAGGTCACAGTGAGAGGACAGAACCCCATCAAGGTCCCCCTGGTGCCACCCCAAATCCCTCCAGGATGGTTCACAGACGACAACTTCCATGTGGGAATAAAAATCCATTTAATTTCCATAAACTCTGCAGCAAGAAGACAAATACCCAACAAGTAAAAGCCGCCACTCGCCTGCTGACACAGGGCATGGCAGCAATGAGTTGCTCATTTAATTTCCCTCTTCTTATATTCTGGCTAAACACCCAAAATTTCATCCAAATCAGGTCAGGAGCTGCTAAATTCCTATCAAATGCCTCCAGTATTCCAAGGCAGTGCCAGGAGCCCTCCCTGCTCCAACCTCAACTCACCCAGGTTTGTTCTCCAGCCCCAGCCACCCCACAAACACCTCAGCCCCCATCCCTGGAGCCTTCAGCTCCATGAGGATGCTCAGGTGATGGCACCTGCTTCAGCAGGTCTCTGTGCTCCAGCTGTTCCCAGCTGTGATGGGAATGATGGAGGTGACTCCCCTGGGTGTCACCCAAGCGTCCCTTTCCCAAACCAGCCCCAAACCATCCCGGTTTAACAGGATTCTGTTTTGGCAGCGGGAAGGGCATCGCCAGCCTCTTCCAAGGTGGAATATTTCCCCCTACAGCACCTCAGGAGTGGCCCCTGTCCAGCTGGCTGTGCCCACCTCAGCCCTGCTCTGGGATTTGGGGATTTTTCAGTGTAACATCCCCCATTTTCTCAGACATGCTGAGCAGGTCCTTCCCTCACCCCTTCTCCCCACGGAATTGGGGGAACTGGGAAATTCGGGGGGGGTGAGCATCCACTCCTTTCCGGCAGTGCCAGCGACCAGGAGCCACAAGGCATGTAAAAAATAGCACCTCCTAAATATATTTAGGTAAGGAAGAACCCTGGAATCTGAGTTGTTGCACAAAATTCCCCTAAACTGTGACCCTCAGGCATCTGGGCTTCCTGATCCCCAAGGAGTCACGGTCACGGAGGGATGAGTAGCACCTCCACCGCCATCCCTCTGTGGCCAACCGGGGGCGGTTGGTAGCCAAAAAGTGGGGGTTGCCCCTGCCTTAGGAGTGGGGGCTGTGGCCGCGGTGCAGCCGCTGGGCCATAGAGATGAGGGAGCGGAGCTGCACCAGCTTCAGCGGCCCCACTTCCCGGGGGTCCTGTCCCTCCAGCCAGCGCAGCGCCGTCTCCAGACCCTGGATGGCTTCCCGAGCCGTGGGCAGCAAAGGATCTCCTCCTTCCCCATCCCTTTTGCCACCAGCTGCTTCCTCCTCCTCATCCTCCTCCGCCCCGCCTTCCTCCTCGGCATCTTCCTCGCCATCATCATCCTCCTCCTCTGCACCCGGAGCCGCGTCATCCAAGTGCAACCAGTCGGACACTTCCTCGGGAGCCAAGCGCTTGAAGGCCAAGGCGGCCAGGTGGGTCAGGTCACTGAAGACCTTGCTGTCCCCTCCGCCTTCCTCCCCTCCTGGCGCGTCCCCGTGCTCTTCCTCGCCGGGCTGCGGCTCGAAGGCAGCACGCAGCCCCAGCAGCCAGCACTTCTCGATGGATCCGGGCGGGATGAGATCCCAGGAGAGGCCAGCCAGGTACAACATGTCCTTGAGGAGGAAGGACCGCACAAAGTCCGCGGGACCGCCGGGGCCACCGCAGGACACGGCCAAGCGCAGTAATTCCCGCTTGTAGAGCTGCTTGAAGGCCGACACCACCCCCTGCTCCAGCGGCGCTGGGATTCGGCCTCCTGTGCCGGCCAAGCCGCTCCCGGATGGACCCTTGGAGAGGAAGAGCGCACGGATGGACCCATCCGGAGTCTGGAGCAGCGGGGAATCCTCAGCTCCCGATCCAGAGTGGGATGGAGCGGAGCTGAGCAGCAGCACGGCCTTCTGCTGCAGGCAGCTCCGCCGCAGGTACCGCTTGACCCCAGGCACGAAGTCCTCAAAGAACCAAGCCTGCAGAAGCGCCGGCGCCAGCCGGGATTCAGGGCTGTAGCGGTAGCAAGCGGGGAATTTCTCCTGGTTGTGATGCCGGAGGCTGGCGGGATCACGGAGACCCCCGACCACCAAGGGCTTGAGTTTGTGGGAGCCGGTCAAGTTGGCGGCCAGCAGCACCGTGACGCGCTCGCCACGGGCCGGACGCCTCGCCGTGATTCCAGCACCGGGAAGAAGCTTCCAGAAGAGCCTGGTGACGTTGGCGTTGTAGATCTGCTCATCCCCGTAGCCGCCGGCATCGGGCAGGACCTCGGTGCGGGTGGCCGGGGCACGCTCGGGCTCAGCGGGGATGCCGCCCTCGCCGTAGATGCGTTGGCTGGAGATGCCGTGGCGCTTCTGCCAGCGCCAGAACCAGCCGTGGCTCGCCTTGAAGGTGCATTCAGGCCCGTAGATCTGCCGGGCGAAGGCTTCCGCCTGCGCCTGGATGAGGGGTCCGGAGAGCGGCACGCCGTGCTGGCGAAGGGCGAGGAACCAGGCGTAGACGGCGCGGTCGATCTCCTCCTCGTTGGCCAAGCGCATCTTCTTGCGCTGGGTGCCCACCTCGCCGCCGAGCTGCTCCAGGAACCAGCGGAGCTTCGCCTCGTCCTTCAGCCACCCGCGGAGCGTGCCCCCCGGCACCCCAAAAGCCCGGCACACCGACGCCTGGCGCTCGCCCTTCTTCACCCTCTCGATGGCTTGGAGCTTGTCCTTGATGGAGTAGGCGCGGCGAAGCGACATCTTCACCGACACCCCCCCGGGTGATGCGCTGCTGCCTCCACCTCCTCCTCCTCCTGCCCGCCGCCCTCCCGCCATTCCCCCGCCCTCCTCCGGCTCCCCCGCGGGCATGGAGCGACCCCCGCATCCATGGGAATGGGGGGCGCGTTATAACCGGGGAGGAATGCGGGGTTGGGGTGGGGGGGGCGCGGCGGCGCCTTTGTCTCCGCTCCGGTCCCCCGCATGCGCGCACCCCACTACAGACACTAATTTGCGCCGCTTCCCCCCCCTTTACTTCGCCAAGTTGGATTCTTCCTCCTAGCCCCACCAGCGCCTGTGGGTTGTACCACGCTGGGAAAAGGGGGGAGAGCGCCACGCCGCTGCCCCCCTCCTCACGTCTCTTTCCCCCGTAAGCTGCTCCACTTGGCTTTCACGGGAGGGAGAAGAGGGGCGCGGAGGGAAACAACGCGCCGCACGTACAGCGCAGAGCCCCTTCCTCACTGTAACTCCCCCCGTAAAATACAGGGGATCATCCCGGGGGAGGCAGGGAAGTAGCGTGAGGGAAGCAGCGAGGTGACGCATCCCCCTTTTCGCAGAGTGGTACAAACCACGGGCGCTAGCGGAGGCACGAGGACGAATCCAACTTGGCAAGGAAAAGAGGGGGCGGCGCATCCTAATAGTTACGGCGGATGGTTCGCGCATCCCGCTTCTACCCTTCCCGTGATGTTCCACATGTCTCTTTTAGTGTGGGGGGAGACAGGTCCGGCGCTGTGCTTGCCACACGTTATCGCCCCACAGCGCAGCCCCTTCGTCACCCCCCCGCGCGCCACGTGTGGTACGCGCCTCCCCCATAACCCTCCGCGCGGCGCGCGCTGCCCTTCTCTATCCCGGCGGCGGCCGAAGGGAGCGGAGGGCCCTTAAGGTGTTAGCGCTGCCGGTGAGTCCTGGTTTCCAGCCCCTTACAGCCCCCAGGAGTCCTTATATCCTCGCTTAATGTCCTTTATCCCTCTTCCCGAGCCTCGGTAATGGGAGTTTCGAGCATCCTTTATCCCCCTAGGGTGGGAGATGGGGCGTCCCCTCATGATATTTGGGAAGAAGGTGCTATGGGGGCCCTTCAGGATGTGTAAAGTTCCTTTATCATCTCAGAATCCTCGAGAAGGAGGTTGCGGTTACCCCTTTTATTCTCTTTAGGGCACTTCTCCTGTGGAAAAAGAGGTTTGGGTGACCCCTCATAGGGAATGGGGCTCCTTCCCTCACAGTGGGATTCCTTCCTTACGTGTAGGGGAGTCTCTCCTCTTGTTAAATCCACAGAAACAAGACTTTGGGAGGATTCTCCCATTGTCTTCAGGGACCATTCTATTCCTTCAGAATCCTGAGGGAGAGGATTTGAGGTGCTCTTGTTTTCTGGGATAACTTTTCCATGCTTAGAATCCCAGGGAATGCTGGGGTGACCCTCCCTTTCCCCACTTTTTCTGTTCTTTTTCCCTTAGTTGGTCTGGAAAGGGGGTCAGGACAGTCCCTAAGAGTTCTGAAGGAAAATGTTTGGGGATACCCTTGTTTCTTGGGATTACTTCCCCCACTTAAAATCCCAAGGGAATATTACAGTGACACTCCCTATTCCCAATGTTTCATGTTCCTTTTCCCTTAGAAGTCCTGGAAAGGGGCATGGAAAGGGGAAGCCCACTCCATATTCCCAGTGGGGTTTCTCCTCCCCTCACACCCCATCTTTATCTGGGAGATCCCTTTCTACTTGCTAGACACAGGGAAGGGAGGATTTTAGGATTTTCCATGTCTTTGTGGTCCTTTTCCTTTCCCAGGATTTTGGAAATCTCTTAGAGGTAAGGGGTGGGTGGGGTGGTCTCCCTAAACCTTTGTGGTTTTCCACAGATTGTGGGGAGATACTCCCTGTTTTTTGGGAATATTCTGTAAGTCTGGATTGGGTGGGGGGAAATAAAGTGATCAATGTTACTCCTGCCCAGATAGAGAAGGGAATTTAGGGATCCCACACATCCCCATCTGCTCCTTGCCCATTCCTGGGACTTTTTTGTCCAGTCACTTGCTGCAAAGGGAAACTGGAGCTGCTGCCATGTCCTGGCACGGAGCAGCTGATCCATCCCACATCCCAACCCCCTTGGCTGCCTTTCCAGACTTCTCCTGGAGCTGGGAAACCTGGAAAATCAGCTCTGGGTGCACCTGGGCTCTGCTTATCTCACCTGTCCCTCTTTCCTTGTGCTGTTGTTCCTGAATTTCTGTCACCGTGGTGGGGGTTTGTCCTCTCCCTTTTTTTTTTTTTTTTTTGATCTCAGGAGGGAGGGATCCATTTCCAAGTTATTTTGGGAATGGGCAGAGCCTGCTGTTGTGCTCCATGGGGTTTTTGAGGGATTACATTCCTGACTAAACTTGCTGAGGCTGCTGCAGCCGCGTTCTCAGAAATCCCAGATGGATTTGTTCTGTAGCATCCAGGTCACCGATGGTTTGGAATTGATTGGGATCCTGATGATGACAATCCCTAGGGATGAGAAATTCCCTTTTTCTGAGCTGTTTTATTGTAATTCTTTCTTTTTCCGGGTGTGTCCCATTTCTCCCTGACCTTCACGTAGGATTTTTCCACACCTGAGCTGTTCATTCCCAATTTTTTTTCTTTCCTGTTTCTCCTGAAGGGGACACATTCCCAGCCTTTCCCTACTGCTGATTTCCCATATCCATGCTTATCTCATGAGGAATTTTCAGCTTGGAGCAGAAAATTGTGTTTGTAGGTGGTCAAGGATGGGAATTGTGGCGTTTTCATGGAATGGGGAGCTTTGTCTCATAGCAGAGGTGATGATAAGGGTCTGACTCAGGGAAGAGCCACTTTTAGGGAATGAAACCAGCAGAACAGCCGGTTTTAAATGAATAAAATACTGCATACAAGTGTTAATCTTTTCATTTCCCTGATGGTCCTTGAACTCATCCTGAATTCTGGGCTGTGACTTTTCCCAGTGGAGAACATTCCCAATGCCAGTGTGTGGTTTTTAATCCTAAAATTTTGTGTTTCACGAGGTAAAATCGGCGGTTTTGTGGAAAATGTTGAAAGGTGATGGTTTGTGTGATTAAAAACCCTTTTTCCCAGGTTCTTCCAGGAAAATTGATGGACACAGAAGAGAAATGACATTTTTTCCCCCTCAGCTTTTCCTTGTTTAGAAGCTTTATTTCCTTGGAAATCTGGATTTTTTTTTCAGGACTGAACGTAAGGTTTGGCTGCTCATGGAAGCAAAAAGGTGCTGCTGGAATGTTTGGAATCACCCAAAAATTGTGATCCTGAATTCCATCAACACATGCCAAAACTGGGAATTCTGAGGCTCCCTGGATGGGAAAATGCTTTTGGATAGCATCACAATAATGTTCCTTTCCTTGTTATTAAAATGAAAATAAACTTGTTTTCTGTGGTGTTGGTTCACAAACTTCATGGAGTTCTGGAAGGTTCATCAGCTCCAAACTTCATTAAATATGTTAATGAATCCATTAATTATTAATTAATTCAGCTAAGGAGCTGCTGGATCCATAGAAATTGGAAATTTTCTCTAATTTTATCCTGTTTTTATTTAATGCTGTCCTAGGAGCAAAAAAAGTAAGTACCTTCTCATAGTTTGTGTTTTTTTGGGAGTTATGGAAAAATCCAGGAATGTCAGCGCCGGTGGGATGTTTATTAGACAAATTAATGCAGAGTTTTCTTGGAAATAATTAATTTTAGAGAGTCTTCAAAATTCATTTCAGCTCTGTCAGTTGGAGGAAATCTCCTGGGAGTTGCTTGTTGTGGAATTCCTATTCCATAATTCACATTATCCACCAGGGATGCAATTCAAGGACTTAGAAAGCTGCTTAAAAACAAGCAGAATCACTTAAAAAATAGAGAAAATAATTTAAAAATAATTTTTAAATTTAATTTTAAAAAAATCAAATTTCGTTTTAGAAAAAAGGGGTTTTTTTGTGCAAAATCCCACACATTTTCTATTATTTTACTCATTATTATTTATTTACTGTCATAAATTTATTTCTACATAAAGGTCCTAGCAAGAATTTATTGCTCCATAAAATAAAAGAATTGCATGGAGTAAATTTAACAATTCAAAGTAAGCTTTAATTTTGAATTTTTTTTCTATCAATTCTGAATTGAAAACTCAATTTTTTTAAGTATTTTTAGCGGAATCAAAGTTTCCCAACTCCAGAAAAAAAAAATCTTTTTGCCATTCCTAATAATTTGTCCAATTGGAATCTAATTAATATTTTAAAATCTATAAATTTAAATGTTTAAAGGCAAATGATTAATTTATTAATACATAAATTTAAATGAAAATAGACAAGATCTGTAAAAAACATTTGTCATTTTAAAATTAAAAGCAGTGAATTTTAAATTCAAAATCTGAATTTAAAACTAAAATTGAAGATTAAATTGAAAGTTAAAGTTAAGCCTTGGACTTGAGGCTTCCAAAATCTTCCAGGAATTCTTGGAATTAAAAACCTTTGAGGGTATTTCATCTGTCTGGGAATTTTATTTGGCCACCTGCCACAGGCCAATTAATATTAATTAATTGTTTAATTAATCATGAGATTTCCAGCTCCTGGACAAGTTTAATTTACCAATAACTTGGATTTTATCCCAAAACTAAAAACCCAATTTTTCATCTGCCTTTTAGTAGGAGAACCCAACCAGGAGTAATGAACAACCTCCAAAAACTCAAAAATCGGAGCCAGTTTTCCCAAAATTTTACCTAATTGGGAATAAGTAAAAAATAAAGACTATTCCACTAACTTGGAATTATATCCTGTAATTCCTGAGGATTTGAGCGAAATCCTGTGGGGTTTTTTTTTTGCCTGTTGCCTTAAAATTTCAAATAATGGGAGTAATTCAGGAATATCAGGACATTGAATTCCTTGGAGTTCCAACTTATCCAAAAGGCAGAAAAAAAGGGAATATTTGTGCTTTTTCCTGGGAATATTAGCAGATAAAATACATCTCCTGCATGCCTTTGCTTTGCTCTGCTGCCACTACATTTGTTGTGCTTATCTCTTCATGCTGCCCATTTTTTTGGGAAGATGAGGACACGGAAAAATCCCTGCTCCGTGGACAAGGTGTGGCTGGAAAAGCACCGGAGCGACGAAGCCGAGCGGGAAACGCCGGAGCGGGAAGCGCCGGAACCCGAGGCCGTCAATGGGATCTGCCACGAGGATTCCATCGAGGGGGAATTCAAGGGGGACCCGAAAAAACCCAGGAATGGCAAAAAACAGCGGAAACGGAAGCGCTCCCCGAAATCCAAAGCTCAGGATTCCAAGCTGGAGGCGATCCTGGCGGGAATGTCGGCGGAGCACGTGTGGTTTGACAAGCCCTTGTACGACCGTGCCGAGAATGCCTACAGGAAAAAATTAGCAGATTCCCAGGGTTGGGAATCACCTGAGACTGGAAAAATGGCTCAGGAATCTCCTGCTGTGGCCAGGTCGAAATCCAGCCATGATATTCCCAAGGCAAGGATGCTCCCGGCGTGTTCCCATGGGAACCTGGCCGCCTGTCACCACGTCATCCAAGGGGTTTGGGTCAACAAGTTTGACTTCGATAAGGCCGAGAGGGCGTTCATGGAGAAATCCCAGTTTTTCCTTCCTCCCAACGTCCTGGCCATCCCATCCGCCTGTGCGAATTCCAGGCTGGGAACGCCGGACGAGGGCTATGGCACGGCCTTGCCCACTCCTGCCACGCCGGGCTTGGCTCCCGGCATTCCCAACTCTCCCGTGGCCTCCGCTCCCAGTTTGCCCAGCTCCGACCAGCAGACGGTCAATGGGAAGCCGCAGATTTCCAACTGGGAAGCTCTGGCGTCGGAGGTGTGGCTGGAAAAGCCTCTCTATGATGATGCTGAGAAGAAATTTTACGAGAAGATGCTGGACGGGCACCCCTCAGATCAAACCCAACAGCAGCAACGCAGTTGCCTGGGAGCATCCAAGAACCACAACCATGGGAAACAAACGGGAATTGCCTCCACCAACCCTCAGCTTCCCGGTATTCCCAAGGAAAATCCCTTCTGCTTTTTCCTGCACAAGGACAGCGAATCCGTGTGGCTGAGTAAGGTGACCTACGACAGGGCTGAGTGCCGGTATTTCGCCCTGGAAGCAGACAGAGCAGCAGAGAAAACAGGGATCCAGGAATCTGCTGCTGGAAATCCCTCCCAACCAGCTGCTCCGAGCATTCCTGCTCCGGAAACGAAGTAGGAGAAGTTTCTTTGGGGGTAACACCCATGCAAAAAAAAATTTAAAAAAAAAAATGGCTGGAAGGAATTTGCATGTGGAGAAGACTGGGTGGACTTGGAGATGATCCCAGAGGGCAGGGAGCAGGGGTAAAATCCTTCAAGGAATTCTCCTTCTCCTGAGGAATTCTGGGGGGATAAAGGCTGTATTTGTGTGGAGCTAGAGGTTGAATGTTGAAAGGCAGGGCTGGGAAGTGAGCTCATCCCCATTTTTGCATGGATACAGCACCATCATCCTTTCCATCCTCTCATTCCATGTGCAAATCGGCATCATAACCAGGATCCAGCTTGAAGAAAGTTTGGAAATGTCTGGAATGCAATGTAGGGAACCACTCTGGTTGGGAGCATTTGCTGTAGTTTTGGTTTTTTGAGGAAATTTATATCCAGCCTGTTGATTTTTTCGAATGCCCTTGGATCTTCTCTAAAGGCTTGGATGTTTGCAGAACTAAGGTAGAGATGGATATTCCTGGAAGAAAAAGACTCTTGGAGCATCCATCCTTATTTCTGACACATCTGATCCGTGAGATTTGTTGAGATTTGGAAAGCTTTTAGGATTTAGGGATCAAATACCATTCACCTGGTCCTGTTTGGGATCACATCCTCTTTAGTTGGTCATAACTGGATATTTGGGAAAATCCTTGTGTCTGTAAAAATGTGGGATAAACTGGTTTGTATTTGGGATTTTCAGTGAATGATCCTGGTTGGAATTCCAGCAGGTCCTGGAGTTTTGGGTGTGGAGAGTGGTTTTGTTGCAGCTCCTGTGTCTGGTGGTCTCTGATCTTTTCCAGTTGGGTAGATGAGATAAGAAGGGATTTGATTCCAGGAAAATCATCTCTGGCTTGCGTTGGAAGTATTTTATGTAAAACTGTGGGATTTGGGATGACGAGGAGAGGCTTTGTGGAGCCTGCTCCAGTTGTGGTTTCCTCAAACTTCTGCTGCCTCTGTCCCTGTCCCTTGCTGGAATTCAGGGCACTTCCTCTTTTCCTCTTTTTCGAGGGCTCTGTTTCCCTTCAAATTAGGAATTTAACCTTTGGAAGCTGCTCCATAAAAATTCCCCCGTTGCCCAGCAGGATTTGGGGTTTTTGGTGTTGTTTTTCCATGTAGTGCCAGGTCTGCCCCTTCCAAGTGCTCCTGATTTTTAATAAAGGTTTCCCAGAGAACTTGTGGATGCCCCATCCCTCAAAGTATCCAGGGAAAAGTTGGATGAGGCTTGGAGCAGCCTGGGATGGTGGAAGGTGTCCCATGACAGGAGGTTGGAACTAAATAATCTTTATGCTTTTTCCAACCCAATCCATGATTTCAATTCCTTTTTTATTCTCCTACACGAGACATTTTCCTTCGCATGAACTAGAAAATCCTGGGGTTTTTGGGGTTTTTTTGTGGAATAAAGTCTGGATCAGCTGATTTCATCCCATCCCCACGCCATGCCCAGGTCAGGCAGGTGGGTGATTAATCTGTCCTGCTTTTTTAAGAGGATCCTGGATACTTAAATCCGCAGCCAAGCCGAGCTGCCGGCACAGAAACAGCTCCTGGTGAGCTGTTAACCTTCAATCCTTGCAGGAATTGACTTTTTGTGGATGTTTCCCTGCCTTCCTTTTCCCAGGAAAATGGCTGTGGATTACTTCCTGCACGACAAGGTCTGGTTCGAGAAGTACAAATACGACGACGCCGAGCGGAGGTTCTACGAGCAGATGAACGGCCCCATGGGTGCCCCCTCCCGCCAGCAGGTAATTCCCAACCCCAGGAATTCCAGAGTAAGTCAAAGGACGTGATCCACATGGATTTTTGTGGGATTTCTCCTCTTGGTGCTGTTTTTTTTCCCTGGAGCTCTCTAAGCTGTTTATGATCCATACTGGGTTTTTTTTTCCCTCCCTCCACCATTTTCTGTGGAATCTGATGGATTTGATCCCAAGGAACTAGGAGATCAGGTGAACCAATCCCAGCTTCCAGCAGTTCTCCTTAACTTTACCAGGCTGCTGGCATCTGTGGGGGCACAATTTGAGCTCCAAAATCCCTCATTTTATTGGCAAAGAGCATCCCTGTCCGCTTTCAGCCAGGGAAAATGCTGCTTTGCTTCCATTTTGGAGCTGTCCTTTGGGATATTCCAAGGGAGTACAAACCTGAAGTTTAAACAGCGGCACCACAGCTCCAAAATTTTTTGGGAGGGGGTGGAATTTTTTTTATCCCTCTCTTTCTACTCCTGGAATTATTACAGGTGTTCCAGTGGAAGACTGTTTGTGGTACCGGTAAGTTGGGGAGGGGAAGGTTGCGGGGGAGGCATGATCCTGCTGAGCTGAAATATTTCCAGCTTCAATATTATCCCAAAATTATTCCTGTTCCAAGGTTCAGAGCTTTCCTAACCTCTTCCTGCTCCTAACTGCTTGTGCCTTTGGAATGCTGAGTGTTCAGTGCCTCTTTCCAAGTGTTTAGTGGGAAGCTTTTTTGCTGAAATTATAACTTTCAGGCACATTCCAGCTATTCCTGCTGCCCATCCTGGCCTAGGTGCTGGCACAGCACCTGGGAGATCAGGAGTAAAAAAAAAAAATTGGGAACTCTGGAGGAATGCTGGAAGTAGGTTTTGGAATGAAAACCTCTTGGAACAATTCACTGTTTCAAGGCACATCAGGAGCTTCTGGTGAAGGAGGTTGGCCTGGGAGATCCTGCAGGAATTTATCAGCCACTTCCCCTATGGAAAAATATCCTTAAAAGCTCCTTGGAAGCAGCAGGAAGTGGGGCACACCTGTACATGTCCAGGGTGTTTCTTGTTTATTTTCTGTTGAATTCAGGATTTGGGGGTTTGTCAGAAGTTCCACATCTCGGATTTTGCTGGTGGGGGTTGCAGTCTGGGAAAGGCAAGGAGTGAACAGATCATGGAATTTGCTGGGAGGGAATCTTGGAATCCAGGCTAAGGCATGGCAGCAGGAGCATAGGGAAAAAAATTCTGGTGTTCTGGGTCCCACCTCTCTGGATAGAGCAGGGTTGTCACTTCCTGCCGGAACTCAGGTAATGTTGTGGAAAAATCCTGCCAGGCTGGGTTTTTAAGGAGCTCTGGAGTCACTGCAGCCCTCTGGCAGCTTCCCAAACTTTTCAGGGTAATCATAGGGAATTTAAAAGCTCTTTGACTGGATGATCCTTCTGGACACGTAACCAGGGAATGCCCGATTTAGCCCCAATCCTTACGGCAAAAATGCTGAATCATGGAAAGGACAATTCCCAATTCCCTCGCTCCTCCTTCCTTTCATTTTTTTTTTTTTTTTAACTTCCCTGATGAATTTTTTTTGCCCCCATGTTTTAATATTTTTTTTTTTTTAAAAGAAACTCTTGGTTCTTTCTGCGCTGTTTGCAGGAGAACGGAGCCAGCACGATCCTCCGCGACATTGCCAGAGCCAGGGAGAATATCCAGAAATCGCTGGCCGGAGTGAGTACCCAAGCTCTCACCAGCTGGCTGCCTGCATCCCATTTTTTTTTTTTTTTTAATGGAATTCTAACCCCATAGATCATTTGGCTTCTTGGTTGGAAATTAGAGGAGAAGACCAAGGTGTGCAGCGCCGTGTGCCACCAGCTCCGCCCCCTCCCCGCGCGCTGCTTGCCCGCAGCGCTGCCAAAACTTGATTTGGGTTAAAAAGAATTCCCTGAATTGGGCTTTTCCTTCCTTTTCTTTCTTTTTTTATTATTTTTTTTTTCCTGGTGGGATGTTCCCATGGGTCTTAACTAACAGGTTCCAACTCGCGGCGTGCGTGGCTCTTTTTTGGGATACACTGGGCTGCCACCTTCTCTTCCCTTTTCCGCTTCCAGTTTAGGGGATGTGGGAAAAAAAAAAAACAAAAAAAAGGTGTTTTCCATCTGCTGCATCCAGGGAATTCAGCTTGGCTACAAGCTCTGAGGCTGACACATCCTGGAGGAGCTCAGGAATGTACTTTGTGGAGGTCTTTTTGTGCTGAGTGCACATAGGAGCATTAAAAAAAATCTTCAATTTTGTAAAAAGTTAAAATACTAATGAGTGGTTTTGTGGGAAGGGAAAATCCATGGAATACAGCCCAGGTTTCTTGATTTCCTGCCTCTGCAGTGGAACTCCCAAAGGAATCCTTCCATTATTTGGCTTCATCATTCCCTCTTGGAATGTTTACCACCGTTGGTTTCTATCTTTGATCAGCCCAATATCTGGGAATAACAAGGAATTCCCACTTTTCCAAGGGGAATAGTCCATATTCCTCCTTACACCAGCAGAAAGGAGCCAGATATTTGGGATGAATATGAGGAATCAGGATTTCAGCCAACAGCTTTAAGAAAAATTTTCCTCAACTGGCTCATATAAAAAAAATAAAATATGGATAAAGGAGGCCCCCATCCCAAACAGGGTAAAAAATTCCTTTGGGGAGAACATTTGGAATTGGGCAAGGGGCAGGGAATCTAAACCCAAACTACCTGGAAGTGCTGCTCATCCTCATCTTCCAAAGTGTTTTGCCAAAGATGAGGAATTTCTTCCTTGACTCCTGTTAAAGAGATTTTTTGGGAGAGAATCCCACGAGTTTGGATCATCCAGGTGCAGTAACAGGGAACTGTTAAAACAACAGCCCAAAGCCAGGACAGGAATTTTGGGATATGAATTGTTTGGAGATGTTTTTGGGGATTAGTGC
Organism: Sialia sialis; assembly: GCA_009812075.1. Taxonomy (NCBI): domain Eukaryota; kingdom Metazoa; phylum Chordata; class Aves; order Passeriformes; family Turdidae; genus Sialia; species Sialia sialis. Next base: position 35,010 of record VRYO01001463.1, read on the forward strand.
TGGATGTAAAAAATTCCTCTGCTGGGTATTTTTTGTTCCTGGGAAAGGGGTTGTATCTTCCACATGTCTGAAAAATAGTTGGAATATCCCTCAAGGATCATAATGAATCTTGGATAACCAGGCTGGACTTTAGAACATTCCTAAACTTATTCCTTCCATTCCCAAACCCCAAATTTATACCCTGTGATCCAGAGAAAAGCAGGAAGAGCAAAAATCCCAGAATTTTTGTCTTTCCTTCTTCCGGAGTTACTGTCAGGGGTCTTAGGATGTGGCAAGGGAAGAGTTGGCTGTGAAAAGATGGGAAGATGGGAGTTTAGTACCTTCTTGCTGGGAATTTCAGTCTAGGATTAAACGTGTCATAAAATGTAGGAATGAGCACTTGGAATATGATGAGTCTGGAGTTCTTTGATTATGAGGAAAAGCAAGAAGTAGAACAGGAAATTCCACCTGAACACGAGGAAAAATTTTATTGTCTCTGATATTTAAAATGTATTTCAGTGATTTAAACTTCAGGGAATAACAGATGTTTATATCCCAGTTTGTTCAGCCAAAGCCCTGTTTTGTACCCTTCATAAATCCCAGGGATTGGATTTGTTTGGACAGTTCATTTATCCACAATTCCAGCTTTCCCAAGCACTTCAGCTATCCAAAATATTTGAGACAGGCTGCAGCTTTAAGGTGGGTTCAGCAGAAAAATTGGGGCTTAAAAATAAAAGATTTGAGGGCTCTGTGCAAGAGTGCGGAGGAAGGGAGGGAAGTGATGCTGTGGAACTCCCCACCTTTGGAATTTTGAATTCTTATCCCTGATAAAATTTCAGGGATGCTTGTGTGGAGCTGGAAGTTAGAAGGTGGAATGTTTTGGGTTTTTTTTTTTTGTTTTTTTTTTTTTTTTTTCTATGATGGAGTTGTGCTGTCCCCATTCCCAAAGCTTACAGTGTCCTTTCCTCAGGGAAGATCCCACAGTCTCATCAAGGCAATTTTTCTGTATTTGAGGACTTTTGGGACAAATTTGAGGATTTGGGACATGGTTGTGCCTCTTGCATTGTTTTGTGGGTTCCAGTTAAGATCTCTTGATTGCTTCAAGAGCAAGGTATTCCTTGTTCTTCCCATGTTCTTCCCTCTTTTTTGAGGAATTATTATTGACAGGGAAATCTCCTCTCCCTGCTGGGGCACCTCCTGGGATCAGTTTTGGGCCCTCATGACAAGAAAGACATTAAGGGGCTGGAATGTTTCCAGGGAAGGAAATGGATTGGGAAGGGTCCTGGAGCACCAGGAGCAGCTGTGGGATCTGGGAGTGCTCAGCCTGGAGGAAAGAAAAAAAAACAAACAAACAAAAAAAAACATTCAGGGGGACCTTCTCACTTCCACAAGTCCCTGATGGGATTCTCAAGTGGGGAGTCAGGATCTACTACTAAGGAATGAGAGACAGGATGAGAGGAAACCATCAGAAGGGAAATTTAGCTGGAATATCAGGAAAATTCCTCATGGAAAGGGCTGTCCAGCCCTGGCACAGAGGTGGAATCCCCATCCCTGGAGGGATTTAACATCCCTGTGGATGTGGCGCTCTGTGGTGGCTTTGGGGAACAGTTGGACTCCATGGGGCTCAGGGATTTTCCCACCTCTGTACTTCCATGATTTTTATCCTTGGAGCATCAGGGCTGGCATGGTGTGATGAGCCCACAGCGCTTGCATGAGCTCCCTGCAGACACCGAGGTGTTTGTGGAGAGGATCCCGGAATTCCTGATGGAATGTGTGTGTGCAGTGCGAGGCTGTTTCCCACCGCTCTGTAACTTCCCCTTGCATGCAGCTCTTCCCTGCACTCGAGCTCCGTCTGGAATTTCAAAACCTCTTCCCATCTTCCCAAACTTTTTACCATCCTGCAGCAGCAGAAGACGCCTGCTCGGAGCAAGGAAGCTCCTTGTGCCCGTCCCAAGAAACAGTCGGGACGCTCCACTGTAAGTGAGCCCTGCAGGGATGGAGCCTGTGGAAAAACAGGAGAAGATTTGGTGGGATGAGGATGGAGCAAGTTCTCCTTCCCCAGGGTTTGTCCTTTGGCACTGGGATAAACCTGGATAATGGGATCTGACAGCAGGGAATTGTCCCAGTTCCGTGTCCAGGGATCTACACTCACCTTCCTGAGCCTGAATCCACAGCTGAGGCAGTGGAGAGAGAATTTTTTCCTGCCCCTTTGATATTTCTCAGCCTCGTCCCTGGAAGTGTCCAAGGCCAGGCTGGAAAGAGCTTGGAGTTGCCTGGGATAGTGGAATGTGCTGGTCTGGATGATCCCTTCCAGCCCAAATCCATTCCATGATTCAGACCTTTCCTTGTGCCTCATATTCTTCATCTTATCCCTGCTTTTCCCGCTTTCCATCTTGTGTGACTGCTGAGATTACACATTGGAATAAAAGAGAATAAATTATTCTCTCCTTTTCACTTGGAAATGACAATTCAAGGGCAAATCGTGTTATTTTCTTTCCCTCTGCTGCCTGAAATTGATGGATAAGGAACCTCCTTAACATTAAATAAAATAAAGCGCTTTTTTTTTTTTGCTGTCAAAAAATCCATTTGTAGCCAGAGATGGAATAATTATTCCCTCAGGATGTGTTAAAGCAGATTGTAATTGTTAGGAGAGGAGTTAAAGGCTGGGCTGGGGAAGGTGGGAGTGTAGAATTCCTGGGATCTTTCCAGCTTTCCAAGTGTTACCTTAGGCAGGTCATTCCTGTCCCTCAGTGGGTTGGGAGTGGAGACCGGGGGACTCCAAGATTTTTTTTTTAAGGGGTTTGGTGTGAAATTATATAAAAAATTTACATGGTTTTAGTGGCATTTTGGGATCTGAGAGTGGGAAAAGTGATTTTATCCTTTGCTCCTTGGCACCAGCTGAAATTTATTGGGATTTGGTCTATGCTTCATTTTGTAGAGCTGCTCCATTAGTTTCTGTCATAATTTAGAGAAAATTTCCCTGGTTTTAGTTCAGCTCCCGAACTTCCTCCCTCCCTGAAGACACTACTCTGCTTTGCTTCATGGATTTTTCGGGAGGAGGGGAAACAACTCAATTTCATCCAGGTTTTCCTTGTTGCAGAGTGCAAGCACTAGCTCCCCTGGAGCTGCTGGTGACCAGAATGAGCTCCTGTCCCGAATTTCCCACCTGGAAGTGGAAAACCAGAACCTCCGCAGTGGTGAGTGCGAGAATTCCTTATCCTGGCTGGAGACCTGACACGCAGCTGGGAATTTAAGGTCTTTTTTCCTGTTTTTCCCTCCTTTTTCCAGTTGTTGCTGACCTCCAGAGGGCCATTTTCAAGCTGGAAAGCCGCCTGAATGCTCTGGAGAAATCCTCAACTTCCCACCAGCCCTCACCTGTTCCTCCAACCCAGGTGAGCCTTGGAAAAACGCTGGGATTTTTCTCTAGGAATTATAACCAGAGATCCATGTGGACAAACCTCCTGTTTTGATAAATCCGTATAAATCCCACAGCATGAGGATTGTTCAGTGTCCTGAGCAGTGGAGATTCCCTTTTTTTTTTTTGTTTGTTTTTTTCGGCTGCTCTGCTCCAACTCCAGGTTAATCTTTTCCCTCTTTTTTTTTCCCTTAAAAAAAAAAAACAAACTCTGATCTGGTGAAGAAAGTGGAACCATTCAGCGTTCCCTCCAAAAAAGTGGAGCTCCCAGCCAAGAAAGCTGAGCCAGCTGCTGCTGAGGAGGATGAGGATGATGACATCGACCTTTTTGGGAGCGATGATGAGGAGGAAGACCAGGAAGCTGCCAAAGTTCGGGAAGAGCGCCTCCGGCAGTACGCGGAGAAGAAGGCCAAGAAGCCGGGACTCATTGCCAAGTCTTCCATCCTGCTGGATGTGAAGCCGGTGAGTGAAGGCTTCTGGAGCCTGGGAGTGAGGCTGGGAATTCTCTCTCATCCATGTGGATGGTGGTGGAAACTGTGGAATTCCAAGCAAGGTGGGATTTGTTGTTGTAGAAGGCTGGAGTGGGGTTTGGATGGATGAGACCTTAAATCCCATCTCATTCCATTTCTGCTATCCCAGATTGTTCCAGCCTGGCCTTGGACGCTTCCAGGGATGGGACAACCATAGAATCTCTGGGAATTCCATTCCAGGGCCTCACCAGCCACCCAGGGAGAAATTTCTTTCCAATATCCCATATGATCTCATCCTATTCCAGTTTAAAACCATTCCCCCTTGTCCTGTCCCTCCATCTTTGTCCAAAGTCACTCTCCAGCTCTCTTGGATCTCCTTGAGGCATTGGAAGTGGCTCCAAGGTCTTTGGAGCCTTCCCCAGCCAAGAAGGGGCACTCTCAGAGGTGTCACCTGGATACCCCTTGGAGCTGCTGGAAAACACTAAAACCTCCCCAATTCCCACTTTCCCAGTGGGACGACGAGACCGACATGGCCAAGATGGAGGAGTGCGTCCGGTCCATCCACATGGACGGGCTGGTGTGGGGAGCCTCCAAACTGGTCCCAGTCGGATATGGAATCAAGAAACTCCAAATCCAGTGCGTGGTAGAGGATGAGAAAGTCGGGACTGACATCCTGGAGGAGGAGATCACCAAGTTTGAGGACTATGTGAGTGTTGGAATGGGATTGGGAATGGCCTGGAACCCATGGGAGGGGGTTAAATTTAACTCAGGGTGTGTTTTCCTGGGAACTCCTGGATGACTCCAGCTTTTGTCCCCTTCCAGGTGCAGAGCGTGGATATTGCTGCTTTTAACAAGATTTAGAAGGATAAACTGTATCCCTGTCCTCGGAACCCAGAATTAATAAAGATGAACATTGGGAGTGCGCTTTGGGTCCTGGGTTTTTTCCTCCAGGGGGGATTGGGGAGGAGATTTTGGGATATTTGAGCACCTTGGGCTAGTGGAGGATGCGTCCCTGCCCATTGCAGGGGATTGGAATGATGAGAGATATTTAAAGTCTCTTCCAACCTAAACCATTCCATGATGTCCCCATCCTTCATGGAAGGAAAGGGCTCAAGACATGGACATGGACCTGAATTTTGGGGCTGGAATGAAGGTTTTGGGGTTTTCCAGTCACTTTTCCCAAGGTTTAGAGACCCCAGTTGCTCAAAAACCAGAATGAATAACCATGAAACGTCCAGGAATTGCTGGTTTGGGATGGATTTCATCCCTCTTTTCCCACTGACTCCCTGCCCAGGTCACTTGAGTTAAGTGTAGCACAGGTGACATTCCTGAGTTTGCCCCGGTGAGGGGACAGGTGACATTCCTGACTCTAGGAACACGAGGTCTGTCACTGTCCCAGTGCCAGAGTCCAAGGTCTGGGGCCAGCAAGGGACAGGGCACTGTGCTGCAGGGCTGTCCCTTGTCCTAGTGGGGCCAGTCACTGGATGTGTGACACGTGTCCCTTGCAGGGTCCTGCCACCCCCAGAGCAGTGCCGGGAGTGCCACTTGTCCCCAGTGCTGCCATCCTGCGTCCCTCTTGGTCCCGGTGCTGCCACAGCTGCTGCCACGTGTGTCTGTGTCCCATTTCTATCGTGTCACCACCCCTGCGCATGCTGCCATCCCCGGTGTCCTGTGTCCCCTGTGTGCCACCATCGCTGTGCCCAGTGTCCTGCGTCTGTCGCCATGCCACTGTCACCCGTGTGTTGCCATTCTTGTCCCCGCTGTCCCCCGTGTCCCACTGCCCCAGTAGCCTCCTTCTGCTGCCATGCTCCACATGTCCACTGTGCGCTGCCACCCCGCTGTGTCACCAACCCTGTCCCGTGTCCCCCTCGTGCTGCCATCACTGCTGCCCCCTGTCCCCGTGTCGCCGTCCCCGCGTTCCCCTTGTCCTGCCATCCCCCTGCCCCGTGTCCCCGTCTCCTCATCCCCGCGCTTCCGCATCCCTCCTATCATTTCCCCGTTCCTCCCCCCGTGTCCCCTCCCCTGTCGCCGTGTCCCCGCCCCGCCATGGCGCCGCTGGCGGACCTGTACCAGGTGTCCATGGCCTACGGGCACTGGCGGGCTGGCAGACACCGCGCCCCGGCCGCCGCCGAGCTCTTCTTCCGCCGCCCGCCCTTCCGCGGCTCCTTCGCGCTCGGCGCCGGCCTGGCCGAGGGGCTGCGGGGGCTCCGAGCCTTCCGCTTCTCCGCTGCCGGTGCGTGGCGACAGCGGGGACAAGAGCGGGGACCAGCGGGGAGAGAGTGGGGGGGCGAGCAGCTCCAGGGAGGAGAGGATGAGGAAGGGACGGGAGAAGCGGTGGGAGAGGGGGAAGGGAACCTTTCCCAGGGAAACTTTGGAACAACTCCAGGGGACTGGAGGGGACAGGGTAGAGGGTGAGGAAGGGACGGGGAGGAGCGGTGGGAGGGAAATTCCCCCCGGGGAAGAATGGTGGAACAATTCAAGGGGACTTGTAAGGGCTGGGACAGCAACCAGAGGTGTCTGGGGACTTAAGGGGGACAGAGACATCTCTCAGAGTGATCCGGGGACGGGAATCCCCCAGGGGGAAGACAGGGGAATCCCTAGAGGGGGACTGGGATCTCTCAGAGGGACCTGGGAGACTGGGGACCTGCGGTGGGGGAGAGGCACAGCATTTGAGGGGGACTTGGGGGACAGGGGAACCCCCCTGGGGGACTTCAGGGGATCAGGACAACTCATAAAGGGACAGGGGCATCTCTCAGAGGGACTTTGGGGACAGGGAGAAGACCCTTCAGGGGACACGGGTGGACACAAAGAGCCCTCAGGGAAACTTGGAGGGACACTGGGACACCCTCCCAGAGATGTCCCTCAGAGGGGACTTGGGCCACCCCTGCTGTCTTGCTCTGTGCTGGGGGTGTTGTCACCCAACTGTCTCTGGGAGGCTTGGTGTCCTCCCCCTCCTCCCCGTGTCCCTTGTCCCTGTTGTCACCGCGGTGTCCCCGCAGATGTCGCGTACCTGCGCTCTGTCCTGCCCAGCACCACAGACGACGCCTTCTTCGACTACCTGGCCACCCTGGACGCCTCCGAGGTGACCGTCACCGCCATTCCCGAGGGCTCCGTCGTCTTTCCCAGGGTGGGACCTCCCTCCATCTTCTTTCCTGACTATCCCAGACCTCCCCTTTCCCTTGAACCTGGGATCCCCTGGAACTCCAGTTCTGCTTTTCCCAGCACCCCCCTTATCCCTGACCCTGGCAGCCCCTGAGTCTTCATTCCCACCTTCCCAACCCCCAATTCCCCCCCCCTGCCCCTTTCCTCAACACCATGGACCCCTTGAACCCTCATCCTGGGTGTCCCCACCCTGTGTCCCCCCTTTTCCTTTGCAGGGGTAACTCCTGGAACTCCTTTCCTGGGCACAGGGACAAACTGGACCCTCATTCCTGGGCAATAGGATCCCCCTGCACGCCCTTCCCTGGCAGTGGGATTCCCCTCTATCCCCTTTTTCCTTCACCCTGCAACCCCTTTCCTGACCATCCCACCTCTCCCAGGTCCAGGCCTCCCCTTTTCCTTGACTCTGGGATCCCCTGGACCCCCATTCCTGCCTTTCCCAGCTCCTCCCTGCTCCAGAGGGACGGGGATGTCACCGCTGTTCCCACAGGTGCCGTTCCTGCAGGTGAAGGGGCCGCTCCTGGTGGTGCAGCTGCTGGAGACCACCTTGCTGTGCCTGGTCAACTACGCCAGGTATTTTGGGATGGGGATGATCCCAAAGCCCCTGGAAGATGGAGAGGGGCAGGGAAGGGAGTGCAGCACCCCCCAATCCAGAGGGAGATGTGCGGTCAGGGACACCCCAGTCCTGGGATGCCACAAGTCCCCTACTGGAATTCAACTGCTGGAATTCTACCAGTTCAGTTTAACTTCTGGAGGGTGTCCCAGTGTCCCCCACAGGTTTTCCTGAGGGGACCCTGTGATTCCTTGAAGGGTCTCCCTGTCCCCCAGGTTCTCCTGAGAGATGGACAGGTCACCCTTAGGATCTCCCTAGGTCCCCTTGGTCAACTCCACATCCCTGTCCTCGAGTCCCATGATGATCCCTGCCTCATCCTGGAGCCTGTGCTGGCTCTGTGTCACCTGTCCCCTTCTGTCCCCCCAGCCTGGTGGCCACCAACGCTGCCAGGTTCCGCCTCCTCGCCGGCCCGGACATGAAGCTGATGGAGATGGGGCTGCGCCGCGCGCAGGGGCCGGACGGAGCCCTGTCGGCGTCCAAATATTCCTACATCGGGGGTGAGTCCCGCCCCGCGGCGCCCGGTGCCACCGCGGCCCTGCCGTCACCTGCGTGTCCCCCCCGTCCCTCCTCGCAGGCTTCGACTGCACCAGCAACATCCTGGCGGGAAAACTCTACGGAATTCCCGTGCGCGGCACCATCGCCCACTCCTTCGTCATGTCCTTCCGGTGCCTGGAGGAGGTGCAGCCACGGGTGAGCGGTGCCGGGGATGGGATGGGATGGGATGGGATGGGATGGG
>VRYO01001463.1:44381-78550 GCA_009812075.1 Sialia sialis
GGGATGGAAAGGCAGACAGGGATTAGAGTGGGATGATGGATGGGGAATGGGACACTCCACCTGTTCCCACACTCCTGGCACCTTGGCTAATGCCACAGGCTGTGCAAATCCCACGTTCCCCTGGCAGGAGCTGCCCCCTCAGGCAGGAGGAGATCCCGTGGATCTTGCAAGCCTGGCCGTGTCCTGGCTGCAGCGCGTCTGTGACCTGCTGCAGACTCCTCCCAGCAAGGCCAACCAGGGCGAGCTGGCCGCCTTCGTGTCCTACGCTGCCACCTTCCCCTGCGACTTCCAGGGATTGCTGGACACCTATTGTGTCAGGAGGTGAGGACCGTGGCACAGGGGATGGATGTCCCTCCTCGTTGGTGGCCTTTAAGTTGGAATGTTGGTGTGTCCCACTTGTCATTGATGCTTTCCTTGTCCATGCCAGGAGTGGTTTGCCCAATTTCTGTGCCGTGGCCTTGGCACTGCACCAGCTGGGATACCAGGCCATCGGAGTGCGCCTGGACAGCGGGGACCTGGCTCGGCAATCCAAGGAAATCCGGGAAGTGTTCCGAGCCTGCGGAACTCAGTGAGTCCCACACCAGCTCAGGGATGGGTGTCGCTGATCCCAGCCCCTCACTCTGCCAGGATTTGGGAGCCCTCATGGCTCTGGGTGGTGCAGGTGGATCCATGGATCCTCTCATCCTGCTCCTTCCAGCTTCCACGTGCCCTGGTTTGGGACCATCCCCATCGCCGTCAGCAACGACATCAGCGAGCAGAGCCTGGAGGAGTTCAGGAGGGAGGTGAGGAACCTGCTGGCACGGCTGGGATGTCACCTGGGTGGTTCTGGCAGGGCTGGGATGTCACCTGTACTGTCCCTGGTGCTGGCAGGGCTGGGATGTTGATGATCTCTTGTCTTCTCAGGGGAGTGAGATTGACATGATCGGCATCGGGACCAACCTGGTGACGTGTCCCCTGCAGCCATCGCTGGGCTGTGTCTACAAGGTACAGGTGGCAGCCTGGATCCCAAATATCCCAGCCCCATCCAGCCTCACTGGAGTCACAGACTCACAAAAGAATTTGCCTTGGAAGGGATTTTTGAAGGTCCTCTACCACCATGGGCAGGGACACCTTCCACTGTCCCAGGCTGCTCCAATCCCATCCAACCTGGCCTTGGACACTTCCAGGGATGGGAAGCCACAGCTTCTCTGGGAATTCCATTGCAGCCCCTCACCACCCTCACAGGGTGGAATTCCTTCCCAATATTCCCTCCAGTCCTGCATTCTGGCAGTGAGAAGCCATTCCCTCTCATCCTGTTCCCCCTCTGTTGTCCCAAGTTCCTCTCTAGCTCTCCTGGAGCCCCTTTAGGCACTGGAAGGGGCTCCCCGGTCTCCCTGGAGCCTTCTCCAGGCTGGACATTCCCAGCTCTCCCAGTCTGGCTCCAGAGCAGAGGGGCTCCAGCCCCTGGAGCATCTCCATGGCCTCACCTGAGCAGGTCCAAGGGGCAGAATTCTCCTTTTCCTGCTGCCCACACTGTGGGATGAGTCCAGGACACAGGGAAATTCCAGATGCCAGTGTTGGGTCATGGCCAGTTCTTTGCTCACCAGAAGCCCCAAGTTCTGCACGGGCAGGAGGAGACAGAATGCCCAACTTTGGGGTGGTTTTAGGGTTTTTTAATTCCTTTTTTCAGCTGATTTGCATCCATGGCCTCCCCAGAAGAGTCACAGGTTCCTTTCCCTTCTCCCACAGCTGGTGGAGGTCAATGGCTCCCCGTGCCTGAAGCTCACAGAGGATGAGGAGAAGATGACAATCCCAGGGATGAAGGCCATCTATCGGCTCTATGATGCTTCTGGTGAGTCTGGAGACCCTTCCCAGAGTCCTGGGGGAATCTCCTGCTCCATAACTCTCCCCCTGATGTCCTCCTGGCAGGTTACCCCTTCATGGACCTCATGGCCCTGGAGGAGGAGCCGTCACCCAGCGCGGGGCAGGAGCTGGGGATCCGTGTCCTGGGGCAGCTTGAGGAGACCACCAAGGTCATTCCCACCATGGTGGAGCCTCTCCATCGCACCTACTTCAGGGATGGCCAGGTCAGGCTGGTCCCTTCTCCTGGGAGGTCTCCTCTTCCACGCTGGGGGGTGGATCAAGGGCAGTGGTGGCTTCCGAGATGTTCCAACAACTCTGGTGCCAGCCTGGACGCTGTGGCTCCTTGGGATTGGTGCTGGGTGGTGGCTTCCTGCATGGATCTTCCCACATGGATCTCCATCCTCTCAGGTGTGTGAGCCCCTGCCCAGCCTGCCCGAGGTGAGGACCCATGCCCAGGTGTCCCTCAGCCTGCTCAGCCCCGCTCACCGCCGGCTCCACGAGCCACAGCCCTACCCAGTACGTCCAGCGCTTCCCACATCCCACACACCTGGGAATTGCCCAGTGCATTTGGTGGCCTGAGCAAAGCCACCCTGGAGCCGCTCCCTGACCGCTCTTGTTGCCGTTCCCAGGTGGCTGTGACGGAACGGCTGCACCGGCTCTTCCTGGAGCTGCGTCAGGGCAGCCACTGAGGGGCTCCCTGCTCATCCCCAGCTCCTGATCTGCGCTTTTTTGGGAAGCCCAGGTGCCTCGTTAGGAATTAACAACTTAATTTAGACCTTTCTGCTGCCTGGTGCTAACCCGAGGAACCTGCAGGAACTGGGAGAGCGCCCTGGAGTCTCAGTGGGGAAGATGGGAATATAGGGATGGGGAAGGCAGAGATGTCCCTGCATCCCTTGGAAGTGACAGTCCCGTGCCCAGCTTGGTGGCCCTGCCACTCCTGTGCCTTATCTTGGTGGCCCTGCCACTCCTGTGCCTTCTTTGGTGGCCCTGCCAGCCCTGTCCCCATCCCGAAGCTCCTTGGTGGCACTGGAACAGAGCCTGGAGTGCCACCAGGAGGGTGACACGGGACACTCATGGCACACCCATGGCAGGCACTCTTTGCTCTGGCAATTCTGAGCGTCATCTCTGCGGCCGCATTCCACTCTTTCCATTCTGGCCAAATTCCCTGGCTGATCTCCAGGCTGATCCCAGCTCCAGGCTGATCCCAGCTCCAGGCTGATCCCAGCTGCACTCTCTCACCCCTGTTCCCACAGGAAACGTGGCTCTAACCCCCACCGAGCTTCATGCTAAGCAAAAAAATGTAAAATAAAGGTCTTTTCCCACTATGGCTCTGACCCTAATTCCAGTGAAAAACCCTTTGGAGCTCCATTGGGAATGGGAAGGTGAAAGGGAAATCCCCAGATACCAAACTTGTGGCTTCCCTGCCCACCCTCCCTTCCCTGATTTGGATCTTGACAAAAATTACATGAAAGAAAATAATTAAGAGCTTAACGAAACATGGCCCCGGATTCTTGGGAATTCCAACACCATTGTATCCCATTTTAAGACAAGAAAAAAAAACAACTCCAGGAACTCCAGGATGAGTTTGCTATAAATTAGATTTTTTTTTAAAAGCAAAGCACCAAAGATAAGGAATCCATTGTACCTGAGGAGAGATCTTCCTGAGTTTTTGGGAGAGGAGGAATGAAGAACAAGGAGAGTGACCTGTGCCAGCATTTGTCACTCTCATGGATAAGATGCAATTCCTGATGTTTAGGGACCACTGTGGTGGGCAGAGAAGCTCCTGGGTGTCTTTCCACTTTCTCCTCAGTTATTTATGGATATTGAGGAGATTTCCTGAGCCTTTTTTTCTCCAGGCTGGGCAATTCCAGCTCCCTCAGCCTCTCCTCACAGGAGATGCTCCAGTCCTTTCATCATCTCTGGTTTTTCCTTTAATTTTTTGTCTCTTGTGCTGGGGAGCTCCAAACTGGACCCAGCATTCCAGGTGTGAGCTGAGCAGAGGGAAAGAATCCCTCCAGGACCTGCTGGCAACACTTGGAATGCCAGAAAGATCCCAAGCCCACCAGGACTGAGCCAGAGCTCCAGGCTTTGTTAAAATTACTCCACTCTGCATTAAAGAGTGGGGAAAAAGAGCAGGGATGGGGTTAAACTTGCATATCTGGGACTCCTGGATGATTTCCTTGAGGTTTTTATGGAATTTGGGCATCTCACTGACACCAGTACAATTTCCCACTTAATAGCAGAGAACCCCCAAGTTTACAAATTTAACACCAGTTCCCATCCAAATTCTAAACCTTCCGGCAGAAAAATCCCAGAACGCTCATTTTTTTTTCCATTTTTGCTCTTGGAATGCTGGTATTTGACCCCAGAACTTGGAAGTGGATGCAAAGATGGGGCAGAAAGTGCTAAAAGTGAGGCTGGAATACTGAATCCTGTGCAGATTTTGCCAAAAAGAGGAAGCAGCAGGAGCCCAAATGTGGCTCCTTTGCTCCTATCCTCCTTCCAGTTTTGTTCTTGGAAAAATATCTATTTTTAAAGCATAGCTCCAGCTCAGGATATCCATGATTGGAAATAAGGGGTGGTGGGTAAAAGTGCCAGTTAGTGCTGGATAAGGGAAGTTCAGGGAATTGAGGGACACAGGTGAGGAAAAATCGATCCTGACTTGATTTTCCTCACTCCACAAATCCGGGTGAGGATGTTTTAGGAAAGGTTGTGGTTTCCTGGTAAACCTGTGGATAATTCCTTGTGTTCTGATTTCTGCTGGTCCCCAGCTTTAGAGGGAAGGGAAACAAGGATGTGGGGACACTCCAGCTGCAGAGTACCCAGAAAGGGAGAATTGTGGAATGTGAGGAATAAGAATGAATTTGAGCATCAATAATTCCAAGTCCAGCTGTGCCCAAGGACCAACTACCACTGGATAAAGCCAGGATTTAACAAACCCAGCCTGACTTGGATAATTTGACACCAAGAGAGGTGAGAAGAGGCAGCTCAGAACATCCAGACTCTGCTGGTTCCACCTTCTGGGATGATCCAAGCTCCCATTCCTGATGTTTCTCTGTGACATCGACCCGGGATGGTGTCACTTGTAAAGTGCCATTTTCCTGCTCTGGTACAGGTACATGTAGGCGTCACAAAAGAGCCGTTTGGCCACCCCATCCATGTCCCGAGGCTGCTCCAGGGCCAGCACAGCCAGGGGCAAGTCCAGGTATTTGGCAACTTCTGGGCACAGCGTCACCGTGGGAATGTTGAAGCCGTTTTCACCACCTAAGGTGGAAAAGGAGGAGGAAAAGTCTCAAACCAGATCCTAAAGAGATGAGTTCCTACAGCTCCAGCAAATCCCAGCACACTCAAGAGTCAAGCAGAGCCTCAGCTGGGAGATGTGGAGGCCAAAAGCACTGGAAGAGGCCGGATGAGGGGAGACCGTTCAACCTAAAGGTGCTCCAGGAGAGATGGAGAAGGATTTTGGACAAGATATGGAGGGATAGGACACAGGAATGGCTTCCCACTGCCAGAGGGCAGGGAGAGATGGGATGCTGGGAAGGAATTCTTCCTTGTGAGGGTGGTGAGGCCCTGGAATAGAATTCCCAGAGGAGCTGTGGCTGCTGCATCCCTGGAAGTGTCCAAGGCCAGTTTGGATGGGGCTTGGGCTAACCTGGGAGAGTGGAAGGCTCTCACAGCAAGGGGTGGAACTGGATGAGTTTTAAGGTCCCTTCCAACCCAAACCATTCCATGATTCTGAACAATCTGCGCCCACAAGCTGAGCCAGCTGGGATGGGATCCCAAATCCCTTGTCTGACCACAACCAGAAGCTGGAAAAACTCCCACCTGCTTGGCTTGGCCCCTCTGGAATCTAATTACAAGAAAGCCTAACCTAAACAGGGGAACTTGAGAGGAAAAGGTGGATTGAGCAGCCCTTGGAAGCTTCATTCCCAGATGCCATTCCCGTTCCTCACCGTGCCGGTCGGCCATGCTGTCGAAGAACATCCAGTGCTCGCTGCCAGGGCCGTATTTCACGAAGGACACGTAGTGACTGGTCTCGATGCAGAGCACTGCAAACAGCTCCAGCTTCTCCCGTGGGACCTGCTGGCAGCCCCGGGCACTCCAGCTGTGGAATTCCTCTGGAATGTGCAGCCTCCTGGGTTTGTGCGCTTTGCGGCGGCGATGGGAGTGGACCTGGGCAGAGGGGACAGGGTGGTGTTGGTACAACTGGCTCTGGCCAGATTCCAGATTTATTCCCTGCTGATGTGATTCCCGTGCTCCCTGCTTGCCTGGGAATGGCATGGTGGGAACAGCCTGGCAGCAGGAAGCTGAAATGGGAGCTTGTCACCCTCCAAGAGGCAGAAACCCTTGGAATGCTCATGGAGAGGCAGCAGGGAGGGATCAGCACTCAGTTCCTGCAGGATTACACCTTATTTATGGAACAGGTTGTCCAGGGAAGCTGTGGATGTGCCATCCCTGGAATTGTCCAAGGCCAGGTAGGACAGAGCTTGGAGCAACCTGGGATAGTGAGCAGCGCCCAGGAGGTGGAACTGGAATGAGCTTCAAGGTCATTTTCCAATCCAAGTTTTTCTATGATTCCATTGTTATTTAGGCTCTGTGTAAACCCTGGCTCCTGGTGGGAATGACTCTCAAGGAAAGGGCTGAAGGGACAGCCAGGGAAATGTGGGGATTTGGGGAAGGTTCATCCTGCTGAAAGCTTCCCAGGTGAATTTTGGGAATAGCCATGGAATACCTGTCTGGAGCAGGAGTTGCAGAACTGCTTCAGGCCTGTGGCTGCAAACACCTTGTCCTTGAAACACTCCGAGCATTCCAGAGTGGCAACATCTCCACACAGGCAGCATTCCCTAGGACCTGCCAAGGAAACAAAGAATTCAGAGGGAGTATCTCCTCCAGATCCCGCCTAAGATCCAGCTTTTCCTGCCAAAACTCAGGCTCAAAGAAGGAGAATCCCACCCCAGAGAACCCAGAGCCCATCGTCCATCACTCACTGTCCAGCAGCAGATCTGTTATATCCAGCTCCAAGGAAGGGATGATTTTGCTGAACATTTTATATTCCTTCCCAAAACGTGGCATTTGGATAATGAAGCAAGATGGGATCTGGTTAAAAAAAAAAAGGGAAAGGAGTCACCCAGCCAGAAGAGCTAAATCCGAGATTTTTCTCTGATTTTGCTGTCATTATTCACAGGGGAAAAGAGAAACAGGGAAAGCAGAGGCCTTTTCCTAATTCATGCCTGGATTCAGTGTTGGATATAAAACATCCAAGGCCTCACAGGTATTTAGGGAAGCAGGAAAGCAGAAGGAAACTGGACTCACCTCCACCAGCTTCAGATCTGAGGACAGGAAGGAGCGTTCCACCAACTGCTGCACGTCAGGAACCACCAAATCCTCCTGTTTATCCATAAATATCTGGTAGCAGTAACACTCCTGCTCCTTCTGGCCTCCTGACCTGCAAGGAGAGCTCATGGGATTGAGGATGTGGGGACACAAAAACTGGAGTTCCCCAAGGTTTGTCCTGGGATAGCTCAAGGCACCAAGGGTGGTTTGGTGCAGCACAAAGCACTTTTTCCCAAAATACCAAGTTTATGCCAGGGGAGCAGGAGATAAGGAGGAATTTTGGCCTCATTATCCCTTTGGAGCAGCACATCTTATAAGCAAAATTCCATTTCCCCTTGATACCTAAAAGATAATTTAGTGTTTAAATTGCCAAATTGATGATTCGATGAAGGATGGATTTAAAAAACGCATCAAAAAAAGTCAAACTCAAGGTGATGTGTGCAGATCTCCCACAATCCCTAAAGAAAGCAGCAGGGAAAGGATTTCCTTGGGATGACCCCGTGCAGGGGAGCTGCAGCACAGAGTCCTCTTTGTGCTCAGCCTTTCCCAGCACTCCACGATGCACGGCTCGAGCGGCGGCTCCACAAAGGAGCACAGAAATCCAACAATCCCCTTTCTGTGCTCACAAACAGCACAGTTATTTTTGGCTTCCTCCAGCCTCTCATCCTCTTTGTAGAGTCCCCAAAAAACTGGGACTGCATCCATGGGCTGCCTGTTTTGAGAGGCTGTGGGAGCTGAGCCAGCCTGGCAGCCTGGACACATCCCAAATTCATCCAAAGGCAGTTGGATACGGCTGGATCTGCCCTAAAGTCGGACACCACCTTTCTCAAACGCTTTTCTGGCTCTCCCTGAGGATGGCACAGGGTTTTTATCACGATTTTCTGAGCGCAGCAACCTCCAGGGAGAGCTCAGAAGGGTCTTTGCCCAGATGGGAAGATCACAACAAGCAGGATCAGAGTCTGTTCCTAAGGAAAAGCAGAAGGATCTGCACAAAACTCAGAGCTGTGATTCCAAAAAACTTTGGTGGAAAGTGACAAGTGACCTCCCCCACCCACCCCCAGGAGCCTGAGGTGGAAAATTAATGAGCCTGGCCTTGGGAATTGTATCCCTCATCTGTAGAAACTTACTGGAGTTTCAGGAGTGGCTCAATTCCCAGGATCTGCTGCATTATGAGATTGAGGAACTCCTCAGGATCTGGAAAACGAAAGGATGGATCAGACCACGCCAGGAACTGCTTTGTCCCACTGCATCCCAGAGCTGTCAGAGCCAGAGCATTCCAGGGACCTGGAATTTCCTTTTCAGGTTAGGGGACAATTGGGATAAAGTTTGAGAGCACTTGGCTAAGGCACAAATCCCAAAGGGAACATGGAAAATGCCGAGCAGCCTTTAGAGACTGCACGTCCATGGAATTCCGGGATGGTTTGGGTGGGAAAGAACCTTCAAGATCATGGAATTGCCATGGGCAGGGAGACCTTGCACTATCCCAGGTTGCTCCAAGCCTCATCCAACCTCGCCTTGGACACTTCCAGGGATGGGGCAGCCACAGCTTCTCTGGGAATTCCATTCCAGCCCCTCACCACCCTCACAGGGAAGAGGAATTCCTTCCCAAAATCCCATCTAACCCTGCCCTCTGGCAGTGGGAAGCCATTCCTGTGTCCTGTCCCCCCATTCCTTGTCCAAAGTCCCTCTCCAGCTCTCCTGGAGCCCCGTTAGGCACTGCAAGGGGCTTTGAGACTTAAAAGCTGAAAGAATTTTACAAGTGAACTTTTACATCAATTAACATCAGCACCTAATTAAAGCACATTCCTGGGAGAAGCACAAAGAGAAGTCGCCAGCTGGAGCCTGGATGAGGCAAAACTCAGGGAAGCAGCTGGGGAAAGGCCCCAGGGAGCTCCTTACCTTTCTCAGCGTTGGTAAAGCTGGAGCACTGGCCCTTGTCCGTGAGCTGCTCCCGGAGGTGCATCACACTGCTGGCCCTGACAAAGCCAGTCCTGGGAACAACAACCAGCTGCAGGTGAGGGAAATCATGGAATAGCTGGGCCTGGAAGGAATCTTAAACTCCATCCAGTTCAACCCCCTGCCATGGGCAGGGGTGCCACCAACAACACCAGGTTGCTCCAAGCCCCATCCAGCCTGGCCTGGGACACTTTCAGGGATTAGTCAGCCACAGATTCTCTGGGAATTCCATTCCAGCCCCTCACCATCCTCGCAGGGAAAATTCCTTCCCAATATCCCATCTCAATCCACACACCATTCCTCCTTGTCCTGAACACCTCTGGATGTGGCTGCCAGGTTTCCCTCAGTGCCAGGTTTAGGACAGCAGGGGAGGAATGAAGGCAAATGGGACAACTTCCAGCATTCCCCACACTCACCTTCGGAGGGGATTGACAATCTCATCCCTCAGAATTCCCTGGACATTCCTGTCACACAGTGGGAAGGGCATGAAGAGCATGGAGTCCAGCACGGAGGTACAGGAGAAGAGGCTGTGGGAAGAGTGGGATGGGTTGGAGTTAAAGGGCTTGGAAGCAACAGCTGGAAGCAAAATGTGGTGGCTGGTGACAGTCAATGGCTGATGCCCAACAATCCATGCATGGAATTACAGGGAGGTGAGGGAAGCACATCTGTACAGTGAGGCACATCTGGAACAATGAACACAGGGAGGAAGCAAGGCAACAGCTCATGGAGAAGGAAATTCCTACTTTGCAGTCAAAACTGCTCAGGGAAGGGCAGCACTGAGCCTTTTCCTCTCCAAGCAGGGAAGTTTGGATCTCCTGGGTGGAATTCTTTGGAATAGTTCCAGCCAGAACTTCCAGGGATAGAGTCAGCACAGTCCAAATCCAGAAAGCTACGAGCTCTCAGCACCCTGAATGACAGACACAGGGGTGCAGGGGGTCTTCAGGGCTGAAAACCCTGCTGGATTTGGGAAGGAGATCAAAAAGCAGCCTGGAGGTTTCATCTCCACATCGTTACATCCTGCTCTACACCAGGTAAACTGCCAGCCAGCTTGGAAATCCAGCCAAGTGCTGCAATTTGGGGCTTTGCTCGATTAAAAAAACATTCATTTCAGGAGCCTGCACCACTCAAACAGGTCCTTACCTGAAGAGAGCTGCATCCATGTAGCAGGAATTACAATGGCCTTGGATGCCCTTCATCCGCCCTTGGAGAACACGGACTGCTGCCTCATTCCTGAGGGGAGGAAAACTCTCTGGACCCTCTGGAAGAACTTCTGGTCCTCCTGCAAGAAAAGGAACTGCCTTCACCTTCTCATCTGGGTCAACTCTGCCCCTCTTTGACGCCTCAAAAGTCTGAGATGAGTCTACAACTCTCAGACCTAAAGTGGCTTCTCAATCCAGCTTTTAATAAATCACAAAAACTTGTGGGTTATTCCCTAAGGAATCATTTAGATTAGAAAAGACCTCTAGGATTGAGTCCAGCTCCACCAAAAAAACCACTTGAAGAGTGTTGCCCACTGGGTTTTTCCACATCCTTCTCCCATCCCAGCCCTGTTTTCCTGCTGCCCAGAGGACTCACTGTAATCCCCGAGGGACAGGGCAGAGCTGGGGAAGCTCTGGAAGCGCACGTCGGGCTGGCAGGAGTTCAGCCTCACGAAGAGGCCACGCTTCGGGGAGCACTGGAAGTAGGACTTGCCCAGCCACTCTCCAGCTGTGACCCCCTTGTCTTCATCCTGGCAAAACAGCACCAGAGACGAGCCTGAGAGCAGGATTTATGGAATTATGGCTGGAAAAGAGAGCTGAGATTGAGTCTAGCTGTGCAACCACTAGATTGTGTCCCCAAGTGCCACACACACAGGATGGGGACCTCACCTCACCCCTGCCCTGGGTAGCTGTGCTAAGGTTGGACAGCCCCACCCAAAAAATAATTTTCCCAATATCCAACCTAATCACCCACTAGAGCAGTTTGAGGTTGTTTCCTCTTATTCTGTCCCTTGTTCCCTGGAAGCAGAGCCCAATTCCCACCTGGCCCCACCCTCCTCTTAGGGAATTGTAGGGATCCAGAATGTTCTCCCTGAGCCCCCTTTCCTTCAGGATGAGCCCTCCCAGCTGCTCCAGAGCCTTCCCAGCCCCATTCCAGCCCCTCATTATCCTGTACCTGGGGATCCCAAAATTCCACCCTCCACCAGAACTCCCAGCTCCTTTCCCAGCTTTCCAGCCTCACCAGTTCAACTCCAGCCATTTTTTCCTTGATTTGGGGCAGGTAGCCCACCCATCGGATGATTCCTGAAACTTGATTCCCTTTGTCCAAGGTAATCTGGACCATGGAATTCACTTCCAGGGGTGAATTCCCACCTTCCCCCTCCTCGCTGCTCTCGCTGATTTCTTGTTTCATCGCGTTTGGTTTTCCAAAGCCCATGTTGGAGTCAAACGTTGGGAAGAAACCTGATGGGCAACACAGAACATCCTCTGGATCTAATTCCAGGTGCATTTTGGAAATTCCAGGCTACACACACAAGCAGGAAGCTGAGCACCAAGGACACAAGGTGTAATTCCCAGTGTGTCCAAGCTGGTCTGGCAGGATGAGAGGGAATGATCCTGCTCCTTGTTTCCCTGCTCAAAGCTTCACATTCCAACCTCCAGCTGGCCCTGGAGCTAATCCAGCCCTTCCCAGACTACTGGAATGGCAGCGGAGGGGTTGTTTCCTAATTTTTCTACTCATTCCTTGTATTGTCCAACAATTTCCACCATTGCTGCTGGCACTTGAGCCTTTCTCACCAGGATGAAGCTCCTGCTCCATTTTTTACAGCTGAATTAAATTATTTTTAACCAGTGCTGCCTCTTCCCTCAGGGATTTCTCTGCTACCATCACACTCTCCTTCCTGGCAAATAGGATTCAGCTTTAGCTTTGTGTGCAACTTGAGCTATTTCCATAAATCCTTGCCCATTAAGACAAACTGTAGGTTTTATTAGAATTTCAGCTCCTCAATAACCTACAGATAGGGAATAAATTCCAAATTCCCCCAGAATGGGATCAGGAGACACATATCCAAAGATCACCTACTTTGCAAGCTCTCCTTCACAACAGAATCCATGGGGATTTCCCTGAAAATGTCAGTTGTTCCTTCTTCTTCCTGAAAGGAGTGAAAAATCCATCAGCTAGGAAAAAATCCAGCAGTTAAACACTGGAATAGGAAGGATTTTTTTTTTTTAAACAAGCCTGGAAAGTTTGCACAGAACCTCACATCCCTTTTGGATAATCCTACTTCTCTTCACATCCATCCATAATGTGACCTTTTCTTTAAAATCCAAAAAAACAAAACAAAACAAAACAAAACATGGAAAAGCTGCTCTTACCGGACAAACCTTCACGAACCACTGGCTCCCTTCCCTGTAGACTGCCATGGCAATTCCTTTGGTGGGGATCTCATCCACGTAGAAGCTGACAGCATCTCCCACTTTCACAGGAACCTCCTCCTCTGTGTCCTGTTTTCCCAGCTTCTGCTTCCCATAATCGTTGCCTGATGTGGGAATAAACTGGATTTTGCTGAAGGGCAGGAAGATCCCGCAGTTCCTCTTGCACTTGAAGTACTCAGTGCCGTGGTAGGATCCATCGCTTCTCCCTCTGTTTTCCCCCTCTCCCTGAAAACACGCCAGGAAAGGGATGTCACACACAGAAACCTCATGGAAAAAGGAGGAATTCACTGTTTTGGAGCACCCCTTACCTGCAACTCCACCCCGAAAAACACCGGAGTCAGCGCAGCCAAGCTGGGCTTGTAGATGCTCCCGATGTAGCGCACGACTCCGGGGAAAAATTCCCGCTCCACCTCCACCATCACATTTTGACCCGGCACGGCTCGGAGAGCTCCTTCCAGGCTCAGCCTCTCCAGGAAAAAATCCAAGCGCTCGCTGTGGCTCCCGATGGCCAGGAGGAAGCCGGCGGCTTCCTGGCGCACGGGCTGCAGGATTTCCAGGTTGATGGTGACCGTGGAGCTGTCGTCCAGCATGATGACCTTCAGGAAGCAAGCTGGAGGCCCATCCTCGGAAAAATTCCGCAGGTAGCTCCTCTCGCTGCAGAAGCACAAGTTCCCAGCTTGGAAGTACTTGTTCCCATAGGCACAGTCCTCAGTCAGGATGTAGAAGCAATTCCCGTCCGCTGCTGGAGGGTGGTTGGACATGGCAGGTTCCCCTGGGGTGGGAGTCACAGAAATGGAGAGTTGTGAGTGTTGGCGCAGAATTCCCAAAGAATCAGGGCTCGGAAGAGGTTTTGGATCCAACCTGGAGCTCAAAGCCTCGCCCAAGCTGAGTTTGAGCGACTCCCAAAGCTTCCCTGCTCCCTTTTTCCCAGTGTTTAATCACCCTCGTGGTGATTCAGAATTCCATCTAACCCGGTTTCCCACATTCCTGCTCATCCCTCTTCCCTCACTGAGATTCCATGGGAAAAGTCCAGCTCTGCCTTCTCCACTAAGCCCTCCCAAGACAAGGTTGTACAAAAAAAACAACAACAAAAAACATGGAATGGTTCAGCCTGGGAGGAACCTTAAAGATCCACGGGCAGGGACGCCTTCCCCTATCCCAGGTTGTTCCAAGCTCCATCCAACCACACCTGGAATAATTCCAGGGATGGAGAGGCTGCTCCAGCTCGTCCAACCTGTTCCAACACCATCCAGCCTCATTAAATTCCGTGTTTTCTTTCCTGAAGTGCAAATTCTCACTTTGCCTTAAGTGAGACAAAGGATCAATCCTGCCATTTAAAATTCATTGGAAAAGTGATTCCCGCTCCTGCGCTGCAGCTCCTCGGTGTTGCTACATGAATATTCAAAATATTCATGAATATTCAAAAATATGCAAATCACCTCATGAGGTAGTAAACAACTCCAGCTTTCCTAGCAAATATTTAATTATTTATTATATAATTCATATTGAAAGAAATGCAAGTATTTTGAAGCGGGAATATATTTTGGCGCTTATTTTTTTAGTTAAATTCTGACCGTGAAAATTGTTGTAGTTAAAATTCCAGTAGTTTAATTTGACTGGTAGAATTCCAGTAGAATTCCAGTGGTTACAATCTAATGTGTGAATTCCAGCAGTAATTAAAATCCAGTCATTAAATTCCATATTTTACCCCTCCCTATCTCTCCTTCGATGATTTCACGGAAAGTCAGGATCCAAAATTTTTGTTTCAAAATGAAGAAAGAGTGAATAAAAAAAACCCCAACAACTTTTTTCCTCACTAAAAGCCCAAAACATATTGATTTTTCTGATGAAATGCCTAATAATAAACTATTTTATTAACCAAAACCAAGAATAAACTGTTTTTCCCATAAAAATAACCAAGAATAAATTTTCCCCATCAAACCCATTCTCCTCATGAAAGCTCCAGAATAAACCACTTCCCTCATCAAAACCACAAAAACAAACCACTTACCTCTTAAAAAGCAAAAATAAACACATTTTTTATCACAGACTTAAACATTTTTCCTCATCAAAAAACAAAAATAAACCATTTTCTTCTTCAAGAGCCAGAAATGAACTCTTTTTTCCTCAACAAAAACGAAAAAATAAACCACTTCCCTCATCAAAAACTCCGAATAAATCCTGTTCCTCATTTTCAAGAAAAACAAAACTGGTTTGTTTTCCTCATAAAAACCCCGGAATAGACGCTTTATCTCATTAAAAAACCCAGAGAGTAAACAATTTTATTCCCCAAAGCCCAAGAATGAACAGCTTTTCTCATGAAAATAAACAAGAACAAAACAATTTCCTCACCAAAACCCCCAAATAAACCATTTTCCTCGCGGAAACACAGCAATAAACCCTTGTCCTCATCACACCCAAGCGTAATTCGGGTATTTAAACCAAAATATTCCCAATTTCCTCCGATTTATGGGAATAAATTCCCATTCCCAGCGCTCTGAGCGGGGTTGGGGCTCGACCCCTCCCCCCGCCCCTCACCGTCTCCGCCGTCGCTCCGGTCCCGGCACTTCCGCGTCTGAGAGCGCGCGCGGCCCGGCAGCCAATGGGAAGCGGTGGAGAGAGGCAAGCGACCAATAGAAGTGAAGGGGCGGGTATAAGGCGGGGAGAGGGGGCGTGGCCCCGCAACAGGCCACGCCCCCCCTGCCGGCCGGGCTGGGGGAAAGGCGGGAACTGCGTGAGGGGCGGCGGGCGGTGGGTGTTTCCATGGACCCAAATCCCGGCGGATTCGGGTTTTTCCATGGTCCCAAAGCCCTGTGGATCCTGGAGTGTGTGTCCTCATGGTTCCAAATCCCTATGGATCCGTGAATTTGTGTCCCCACGGACCCATGTCCCTATGGATCTGTGAATTTGTGTCCCAATGGACCCATGTCCCTATTGACCTTTGTGTGCGTCTCCAAGGACCCAAATCCCTACGGATTTGTGTGTGTCCTAATGGACCTAAACCCCAATGGATTCACGTGTTTCCTGGACCCATGCCCTCATGGTCCATGTGTGCCATGTCCTATGGATCTGAGTGTGTGTTCCCATGGACCCAAAACCCTACGGATTTGTGTGTCCTAATGGACCTAAATCCCAATGGATTTGCATGTGTTTCCATGGGCCCAAATCCCTGTGGATTTGTGTGGACTCAAATGCCTATGGATCCATGAATTTGTGTCCCAAAGGACCCATGTCCCAATGGATTTGTGTGTGCTTCCTAATGGACCTAAATCCCAATGGATTCACATGTGTTTCCTGGACCCATGTCCTCATGGTCCATATGTGTGTCCCCATAGTGCCATGTCCCTATGGATCTGCGTGTGTGTGCATGTCCCCACAGACACAGATCTCCATGGATTTATGTGTGTCCTAATGCACCTAAATTCCAATGGATTCACATGTTTCCTGGCCCCATGTCTTCATGGTCCATGTATGTGTCCCCAAGGTGCCATGTCCCTATGGATCTGTGAATTTGTGTCCCCATGGAGCCAAATCCCTACAGATCTGTGAATCTGTGTCCCCATGCACCCAAGTCCCTGTGTGTCCGGGGGCATGTGTCCCCATGAACCCAAATCCTGATGGATCTGTGTGTGTGTCCCCATAGACCCAAATCTCTATGGATGTGTGTGTCTTAAAGGACCTAAATCCCAATGGATTCACATCTATTTCCTGGACCCATGTCCCTGTGAATTCGTGTGTGTTTCCACTGACCCAAAGCCTTCTGAATCCCTGAATCTGTGTCCCTGTGCACCCAAGTCCCTGCATGTCCAGGGACATATATCCCCATGAACCCAAATCCTTATGGATCCTGGGGTATGTGTCCCCATGGACCCAAATCCCTGTGGATTTGTGCATGTCCTAATGGACCTAAAGCCCAGTTGATTCAGATGTATTTCCATGGGCCCAGATCCCTGTGGATTCGTATCCCCATGGACCCAAATCCCTGTGGATTTGTGTGTCCCTATAGCCCACGTGTGTCCTCATGGACCCATGTGTGTCCCCATAGCATGGCCCTGTGATAACGCATCCTCACAGCTGTGTGTCACTCTGTCCCCATGGCCTCATGTCCCCATGGCCCTGTGTCCCTGCACCTCTGTGTCCCTCTGCCTTGTGTCCTTCCTGGGTGGCCCTGCCTGCCACACCACACCCCCAAGTGTCCCCACCGCTGCTGGGACAGGGTGACACACTGGATGGGGGATTACCAAGCCACCTCCCAGGTGACATCACCCACCCTGGGGACATGGAGGTGGCAGCAAGGCTGGGAGGGGACACCAGGTCACAGCAGCAGGGTATAAATATTGGCTAAATAGATTTATTTTCATACAAAGAATACACAGGTTCCCCCCGCCGGGACACCCCGACCCTGGGGGACACTCCAAGATGTCCCCAGCCACTGCTGGGCTGGCCACCACCTCAGTTGGCTTTACTGGCAGGATCTGCCCCCATTCCCAAAGTTTGGTGACAACTCTGGGTCACCTTAGGGACATCCCTGTCCCCTGTGGGGCCACCTTGCTGCCTGTATTTACCAGGTGCCTACTCAGAGCACCACTGCCTTGTGGGACAGCCCCAGACTTGGTCCCCTGCTCCCTTGGTCCCATGCTGGGACATCTCTGGACATTTTGGGGTCCCCCTTGTGCCCTAATACTGTGGCTGGTACAGACACCCCCTCCCCCCACGCCATATGTACACGCTGAATAAAAGAAGAAAATACAGATATTTATAGCAGGGGAGCAAAATACCCCCCTAGCCCCCCAAAAGTGTCCCCTGTGTCCCCATCCTGGTGCCTCACCACCAGCCAGTCCTGACACCAGTACCCAGGATGGAGGTGGCTGGTCCTGCCCCATTCTGGGCCAGCAGGGCCCCTGTGCCTCAGTTTCCCCATCAGTCATGGGGCTGCCATGGGATGGTGGGACATGAAGAACGCTGGGTGAGAAAGAGCCACTGTGGCCACCTCGTGGGGACAAGGACGTGGCCACGAGCCCCTGGGAACACGGGATGAAGCTGGAGGAACCTGGGAGTGAAGCCAGAGCGTTCCACCTCCCGCCTCACCCCCGTCACAGGCACAGCTACCCAAGGTCCCCTGTCATCCCCCAATTTGTCACGCTGCTGTCACCCAGCCCTGGGCGTGGTGGGAGGTCCAGATGTGGCCACCCCACCTCCCTTTGTGGCAGGAGAGGAGGTGGCTGGGGGTCAGTCGAGTCCCTCCAGCTCAGCTGCGTTTGGTGACCATCTGCCGGTCCCTCTTCTTCTTCTCCATCAGCCTGGTGGGGAGCAGGGTGGTGGCCTTAGGGACCCTCCCTGAAGAGAGGGAGCTCTCAAAGCCACAGGGAGGAGACAACTCACTTGCGGTTGCGGACTTCGGTGAGCTCCATGAGCCGCTCCTGGGCCGCCCGGAGCTCGTCCAGGCGCTGCTGGTAGCGGGAATCGCAGCCGTTGGTGCGCTCGTAGCTGGAGACCTGGCTGGAGAGCTCGTTGGCACGGTCCCGGAGTTGCTGGATGGACGAGTAGAGGTTCTCCTCATCTTCCTCCTGCTCCAAAACAAGCGTGTGAGGCTGGTGGGGTGGGCAGGACACCCCAAAGAATTGTTTCCCGGTTTCCCAAGC
The DNA here is from genome assembly GCA_009812075.1 of Sialia sialis. Lineage (NCBI taxonomy): Eukaryota > Metazoa > Chordata > Aves > Passeriformes > Turdidae > Sialia > Sialia sialis. The sequence goes on from VRYO01001463.1 coordinate 62,569, forward strand.
CGCCTGGGCCACCTGCCTTGGCGTTGATGATTTCGATGTGGATGAGGAGCGAGGCGAGCTCCAGGTCCTCGGTGTAGCTGTTCTTCAATGGCACTGACCGGTAGCCTGGACACAACATCACAACAGGAGCTCAGCACCAGAGCAGGGCCCGAGCCCGCACCATGGCGAGATAATGATGATGACTGCAGGGGGTTTGCACTAGAAGACTTTTCCAACCCAAACCCTTCTATGACTGCATGACTTAATGATGGAGATCACGATGATGATGATGACAATGCAGGGGAGTTGGACTCAATGACTTAGAGGCCCCTTCCAACCCAAACCCTTCTATGATTCCATGATCTATGATGGATGTAGATAACCATGATTGCAGGAAGATTGGACAAATTGACCTTTAAAGCCCCTCCAACCCAAACCTCTCTGTGATTCCATAACTCCGATGGAGATGGTGATGATGAAGGAAAGACCATACCTGTTTTGAGGCCCTTGACAGGGAAGGTGGCTTGTGCCAAGAAGTTGGGGTCACTGAACATGTCCTCCTCATACACCACGAAGCGGAGGAAGGCGAACTCGGGGTTGTTGATGTCAAAGACGAACTGCTTGAAGAGCCAGACGGGGTTGAAGCCGTTGTCGGCTGCGGGAAAGAGCACAAACCCAACCCCATCACCTGCATGTCCTCTCAAGAGGACTACAGAGGGCAGTCAGGGTTGTCCCTAAGGGTGGGGATGTCATGTGTGGGGTCCCTCACCTACAACATCTGTCTTGTTCTTGCTGTTGTCATATTCGGAACCGCAAACCTCCACCTCCACGAAGGGGCACACAATGCTCCTCCCGTTCTTGGGCAGGTGCCGAGCACCAAGGATCTGTGGGAGAAAGGGGAGGAAGAGGAGGGTGAGGTCTGGCCACACTGGATGAAGAAGAACTCCCAAGAGTAACAAGCTCCATGGAGGAAATACGTAGCTGGAACAAGCAAAAACCACCCCTGGTTGACCCAAAAATAAGGGAGGAGATCCCATCTTGATGGAGACCTCAAGGTGGTCTTGCTGGTCTTGCACACTTGCCTGCAGCTGGACTGTGATGGGCTCCACAATCTTCAGGCTGTTCTTGTCGAAGGGGTCGAAGGTCTCGTCCCTCATGATGTCCGGCTGCAGGACGTAGCCGCTGCGGCCGCCGAGCATGAAGAGTGCCTGGTTCAGCTGCATTGGTTTGTCTGTGGCCATGGGGACAGAGCACATCTGAGTGGAGGCTCAGGGACCTCCCCGAGGTCCTTGGGTAGAAGGTCCTACTCTTCAAACTCAACTAAGAGCCCCCAGCTGTGGTTTGGAGGAGGGATGCAGCTGAGTTTTGCATGAATCACCCAAGGATTGCATGGAGATATCCTCATCAGGATGAGGACAAAGATTGGAGAGCATCCAAACCACCTGTGTCCCCACCAGGGTAAAGACAAAGGTTGAAGAAATCTTTCAAACCACTCTCTGCAACCCCATCAGGATGAGACAAAGGTTGGTGAGCATCCAAACCACCTCCAGTGTCTCCATCAGGACGAGGACAAAGCTTGGAGAGATCATCCAAACCACCTCCTCTATCCCTATCAGGATGATGACAAAGCTTGGAGAGATCATCCAAAGCTTGGAGAAATCATCCAAACTATCTCCTATGTTCCCATCAGAATGAGGAAAAGGTTGAAGAACATCCAAACTAGTCGTGTCCCCATGAGGATGGAGACAAAGGTTGGAGAGATCACCCAAACCACCTCCAACAAGACAACACAGAGGAGAACAACTGGAGATGGAAATTTTGAGACAGCTTTCAGGGATGAGCCCAACAACTCCAGGAGCAGGACTCACCGGGCGTCTGGAAGTTGAGGGCCACGAGTTGGCTCCCACAGATCCACATGGGCAATGGGTCGTAGTTGGAGGAGTCCAGGCGCTGTCCTTTGGGATAGATGCGGCTCAGCTGGCGGCGGTTGTACTGCAGGAACTTCTTGCCCTTGCTGCGGTTGGCGTACTTCTCCGCCTTGGTCTCCGGGAAGGAGGACATGTCCCGGTAACACGCCTTGTCTGTGCCAATCTCTGCAAGCACCAAGTGGCCATCAGGGAAGGAATGAGATCTGGATGGCTCTTCCCACCTGTGTCTTACCACACTCATCCCTTTATCCCACTTCTCCAGGACTTACTGTCCTCATCAAACGGCACCGGCCGGCAATACACGACCAGCTCCGAGAGCTCCAGGGCGATCTTCTTCCTCCGCTCCATGATCTTCCCCTCTTGCATCTGCACCAGGAAAAACAGGAGCTGCAAGTCTGCCCACCAGACTCTTCTTTTGGAGATACTAGGAACAACCTCCATGAGAAAGGGACCGTGCAACCCCATCCTCTGCATCCCCCTCACCCTGGCGTCGGCGTTCTGCGTGGCCTCCCGGATCTTGGCCACCCACTCGCTGAGCTCCTCCTGCGTGTCTGCGGCCACGTCCAGCGACTGGGCTGCGTGGGACATCTGCTGGGAATGGATGGTGAAGACAAATGGTTTGGAGCTCCTCCCGTCTTTGGAGATAACTATAAGGACATCAGAGGGGGGCTTTACTCGAAGACATTCCCAACGGATGGCTCTGTGGAGCAAACGAAACCTCAGCGGTCCCGCTCCCGGGCCCCCACCAGCCCCTCCTGGCACCCCACCATCCATCAGGATCCTCCTCCTGTGAGGAACCCATTTTTTTCAAAGTGTGGCTTCAGCTTTCCATACTGAAACAAGCTCTTGGAATCAAGGGAAAATGTTCCCTGAATGCTTTGGACATCCCAATTCTTCCATATTGCCCCCAAATCCGTAAGTAGGGACACTCACCAACGTGGCAGGATGGGACATCGATGAAGCCCTTCAGGAAGTTCCCCAGGGGGCTGTTTTCTGATGACTGCAAGAGAAAAAGGAAGAGGTAATATGGGGTAGGCCTGTGGGTTACAGACAGCCCCCATCCAACCCCTGAGTTGGAAAAATCTGAGGAAAAGAAGGGAAAAAAACCACCCAGGAGCAGGTTGCAGCAGGACCAGGAGCATCTCCCAGATACTGGATAAAGGTCTGGGCTGGAGCAAGGCTGGGAGCATCCTCCAGTTTCCAGGAAAGGATACAAGCTGGAGTGTGGCCAAGATTATCACCCAGCCTCCAGACAGAGATCAGGGTGGAGCAGAACTGGGACCATGCTCCAGCTTCAAATAAATTGTCCAAGTGGGAGTGGGGCCAAGAACATCCCTCAGCCTCCAGATAAGAATCTGGACTGGAGCTAGAGCATGAGCATCTCCCAGTCTCAGGATCTAGGCTGGAGCAGGACAAAGTGCAATCCTAAGCCTCTGGATAAGGATCTGGGCTTGTACAAGACTTGGAATATCCTGCAGCTTCCAGAAAAGGGTCCAAGCTGGAGAGAGGCTGGGAGCATCCCACAGCCTCTGGATAAAGATGTGGGCTAGAACAGGACCAGGAGCATTTCCCAACCCCCAGAAACAGGTCCAAGTTGGAGTAGGGCCAGGAATGTTCTCCAGCCTCTGGATAAGGGTCTGGGCTGGAATAGGACTAGGAGCATCCCACAGCCTCTGGATAAGGATCTGAGCTGGAGCAGGATTTTATCTCCCAGCCTCAGGATAAGGGTCTGGACTCGGTAAAGGCTCCAAGGAGCCTCGTGTCCTCACTCCCAGGGTCCCAGAGAGGTGGCACTCACGGCCTCATCCTGCTCCTGTGCCTGGCTGCCGACGATCTCCTCCACGTAGTTGGCTGGGAACCAGAGCTGCTTCTTGCCCCCATAGTCTCCCCGCCACCTGCAAGGGGTGAGAGGATCAAGGAGAGCGGACAGATTTCAGGGAGGGGGGGACAGGGTTGTCCCTGCTGCATGCGGTGCTGGGGGGTGGTTGGACAAGGGGTGAGGGGATGGAGAAGGAGGCTGAGTTAAAACCCGCTGTGGGAATTCCTGAGATGTCTCTCCCACCCACGGTGACACCCAAGTGACCGCCCTCACCAGCCACCGTCCTGCTTGTCCACGTTGTGGATGATGGCCTGCTTGCAGAACGACAGCTCGTCCTCCCGCTGTGCCTTGTAGTCATACAGAGCCTTCACCGTGCACTGGGGACACCGGCAAGAGGGACACGTGTGTCACCACCCTGGCACCTGGAGCCTTGCTCAGCCCAGCCCCTCGAGCCCTCATAGCAGAGTGTGGGGGCTCCTGACCCCAAATCATGGCAAAACAGAACGTTAAGGGCCTGGTATAGACCTTAAATTTCACCACATTCCAAGCCATCCCACCATGGGTAGAGACATCTTCCACTAGACCAGGTTGATCCAAGCTCTGCTCAGCCTGGCCTTGGGCATCCACAACTTCTGTATTCCAGTGTCTCACCAACCTCACAGGAAACAATTTCTTCCTAATATCTAACCTGAATTTCCTCCATTATCTATCCATTACTCCTTGACCTATCTGCAGTTCCTGGCAGAATCTCCCTCTCCAGCTCCTAAATTGCACACAGCAGTGGGATGGGTTAGAGGGGACAGGAAGGCTGGAGGTGCCTGTGGTCCTGCAGGATCACCATATCCAGAGCAGATCAGATTCCTTTCCTGGGACCCCCAATGGTTTCTCCTGGTGTGCTGAAGGGTTAATCCTCTGATTAAACTCTGGTTAATCCACATTCCCTGGAAAAATCCCCTCTGGGTTATGTTTTCCTGTGTGTGGTCTTATCTTCCTACAAAGGGACCATTAAGGCACCAACAGTGCTGGACCATGGGATTGTAGGATCACAGGAAAAGAATCTTAGGTTTGCAGTCCTGCCTCCTCCAGGGTCAACTCCCAAGATATGTCCAATTGCAAAAATCCCCCAGGATGGAGACTGGGTCAGCTCCAAGACCCACCTTATCCCAAGAGCTTCCAAGGGTGGAGATTGGGTTAATTACAAGAACAACAAAGAACCAAAAACCTCTGAGGATGGAGACCGCACCACCTGGGAACTGACCCTAGACCTGCTTTTTAGGGGTTCCCCACTGCAAAGGGATTTCCTTGCTATTGGGACAAAATTCTGCCAGGGCCCTGCTCCAGGCTGGAGTTTTTCCAGCCCTGTCCCCCACCACACTGTGACAATGCTGCCACTGAGCTTGAACTGTGCCCAGGTGATGGTGATGTGGACTGGGTCCAGCTCCAGCATCACTTGGGGGTCAGAAAAATGCAGCACAACATCACCACTTCTCCACTCAGTGATGGTGGGAAATGTGACAGAGCTGGGGAGGAACCAGCCAGGAACCCCAGAACTCAAAGTGCCATATGCCACCACCCATCACCTCCCCAGGACACCAGCTCAGCCCCTTACCCTGGCCATTGGCATCTTGTTGGCTTCTACGTAGAAGTGCGGGGTCCGCACCTCATACAGGGCTCCATAGTCCAGTTCCTGCAAGGAGAAATACCTGAGGAGGTCACCTGGATGTGGGCAGGGGCTATGGGATGAGAGGAGGCTGAGTGGGATCTAATATCCCCTTGCAACTTGTTGGAAAAGGGAATAACGGTGGAGTTTTAATGCTGAGCGATGACTACGGAACAACCTTGACTGGTTCTGGCTGAACTCCAACCAAAATTCTGGAAGATGGTGGAGCTGAGGACAGGGCTTGGTTGCCCACAGCACAGAACCCCCACCATGCACACTGCTGGGAGAACTCACAGTGGTGCCCATCTTCTCCAGGGTCTCCTCGTTGATGGGGTAGCGCAGCTTCATCTTGCGGTACAGAGGGTGCTTCTCGTAGTAGCTGATGAGGTCCACGAGGCTCTCGAACTCGGCCGAGCTGCCCAGCATGAAGAGCCGCCCTTCCTGCTGGATGCGGCAGTGCTTGATCTTCCCCTCCGCCCTGGGGCCAGGAGAGATGGGAATGGGATGGGTGAGGGGTGGCTGGATCCTGGCTCCATGATGGGGATGGGTGGGAGGTGATGCCACCAAGGAGGACATCACCACAGAGAAGGTTTCTCCTTCCCGACACCATCACGTGTCACCCACAGCAAAACCTAGCCTGGGGTCACAACAGACAGTCCTCAGCTGGGCCAAGCCCAACTGGCCTCGTGGTGGCCACACTCACCGGAAGGAGATGGCGTAGGAGTTGGGCTCGCTGCGCTTCCGCACCAGGAACGCTCCATCCCGCGGGACCCGCATCAGCATGTGCTCGGCCTGGAGACGCGTCAAGCTGGCGTGGTACCACCTGGCCAGGGAGAAAAATGGAGATGGGGGACTGGCATCAGCATCTCCACACCCTGCTGGGGCTGGAGGAGGCTGCTGGACCCATGGGATCAAGGGGGGTGGTAAAGATCCTCACTCTTTGCTCTCATGGGCATTGGGTTGGGGCACGGGGTCAGTGAGGCGCATCTCAAACTCGTTGCAGCGCAGCGGCACCTCCCGGTAGTGGCAGATGAGGCTGTAGAGGCTGTCGAAGACCAGGTTGTCTGTCAGGTAGAACTTGGTGGCCCCAGCCTCCTGCCTCGAGTGGATCCGGCAGTGCTGCACCCGGCTGGACCTCCTGCCACGGAGGTGGGAGAAAGTCAAGTCAACCTGGCTCCACATCTCCACCATCCCACACTTTGGTGTCTACGAGCTGCACATAAAGGTGGCATTTCCCCCCAGCCACCAAACCAGGCACTGACTGGAGTGTCACCCAGGGAGGGTGGGATCCTGCTTCTCTGCTGGAGCTCCTACCAGAAGGAGAGGGTGTAGTCGCCCACGAAGGTCTCGCTCTCGCGCACCAGGAAGGTGCCGTCCTTGCCACCCGTCTCGGTGCAGTACTCGTGCAGCAGCTTCTCTGCAATCTGTCGCCCATCACGGCCACCCCCGAGCTTGCCGTGGAACCACTTCTCCGTGAAGTGCAGCTCGTTGTTGTTGAACTCCTGCAAGTTCATCCCAGAGTGGGCGTTGCCACCCTGTCACATCCTTCCCCACGGAGTTGTCACCTCCCCCTGTGGATGTGTCCTGCCCCTCACGCACCTCCTTCTGCTCCACCTCCTCTTCATCCTCGTTGAACTGGTAGCGGGATGTCTCCTCCGAGTAGTAAATCTTGTTGCTCGTCAGGACAAAATAATGAGGGCTCCAGGTCTGGGAAGGAGGAATAGCATTGGTGGGGTGAGGAAGAGGATGATACAGAGGGATGCAGCTTTGGGATGGGGTTTTTAATCCCTTCCTTCCCCCTCACAGCACTGCAGTGGTCCAAGAGAGGCCATCCCAAACCCCAATGTCTGACAGATCCCACTCAGCCCCTGAGGGCCTCCCTTACATGGTCGATGGGGTCTTCAAGGTAGAGAATTCCATTCTTGATGGAGTTGCTGATGTCATTCTCTGAGTAACTGGCGGTGGAGACCTCCTCGTACAGGTTCCCTTCGACCAGTTTCTTGTGCTGGGGGACACCCAGGGAGGGGAGCTCAGTGTGGCCATGGTGTCCCTGTCACACGGAGCTCCCAACCCTCAGGATCAACCTCCCACAGGTCCCTTCCCACCACCCCTTCCTTGTTCCCCTTGACCATCTCTTGGTGTAGAACCCAGGTGTCCCTCCTGCAAAGAGGTGTTTTGAGGTTATTCCTGCTCCACACCTTGATTAGGATTTTCTTCTTGAGCTGGGTGGGTGAGGGCAACTCATCGGCATTGATGTCCACTGGCTTGGTGAGGAGCATGTCCCCAAAAACCTTCTTGAAGTGGGAGGCCATGTTCCTCTGCTGGACAATGCTGCAGTGGTCTTCAATAGAGAGGATGATGGGGAACCTGGAGCAAACAGGCAGGAATGGTGACCTCAGATGAAGGTGAGAGAGAGGTTCCCAAAATTCAGAGACTGTTGGAGGATCTGGGGCTTACTCAGAGGTGACAAATGCGTGCTCCTTGATGGTGTGCAGCACGTCCAGGAATTTGATCTTGGAGGTCAGCGTGTGGCCGTGGTAGATGATGGGGAGATCGTCCGGACCATCCCAGCAATCCACTGGGAAGGAAAACACCTTGGTTCATTCATGTTTGCCACCAGCTAAGTGCTTGGAACCATTTTTATGAGCACCCAAACAACAGGGAAAGACCCTCTGCAGGGAATGGTGTGTTTGATGGGACATGAGGGATTCCAGCATCCCCTTCAACAAGGGCTGGTGGGACTCACACTCGATGCAGCGGCAGCCCATCCGCAGGCACCGGGCATACGCTTCCAGGGAGGACTCACTGGAGAACTGGTCTCCTGTCAGGTACCTGCAGAGGAGAGAGAGACAAGGATGATGGGATGCTCATGGATGTCTCTGGGGAACGTCCATGTGAGGAAAATTCCTTACGTGTTGTGGGATGAGGAGATCCAGTACTGGGACAAGGGGTGGTTCATCTCCTCGGGCACCACGCGCTCGTACTTAGCATCCATCACCATGTTTTCCTTGGAGAAGAGGTATGTGAGGAACTGGGGAGGGGAGAAGCAGAGAGGTCAGAGCCTGATGGTGCCAGGGAGATCCCTGTGGGGACACTGTGTGGGGCCACCCACCTCATCCAGCTGGAAGGAGGGATCCGACGCGTCGTTGGAGCTCTCCTTGAGGTAGGAGCACATGTAGTCCCGCACCACGCCCACATCGCTGGCCCACGATTCCTGCGATACAAATACGGCTGCTGTTAGTGGGGGAGCATCCCATGGGGGCTCCTTAGGGAGTTCTCAGGGAAACCCCACCTTCTGGTCATGCAGCAGGAACTTCTGGAAGTCGTAGAGGGACACTTGGCACAGCTCAGGGCGGTCCACATTCCTGGGGTAAGGAGCAGTGACCAGTGAGGAGCAGCAGAAGGAACTGGGATAGATCCCATGGCAGAGTTGAGGCCACCAGTGCCCACCTGCAGCTCAGCCTCTCCATGACCCCCATTCCCACCTGTCCCTCCACCCTGTGACTAGGAGAGGCTGGCACCAGCTGGAATGTCTGAGGATACTGGGAGGAGGGCAGGGTGACGTCCCTATATCCCTGACAGCCATCCCATCTCTCATTCCTGCTCACCTCTTCTCCCATCCCTGCTCCTATCCTTGTTTTCATCCTAGCTCCCATCCTGCCTCCCATCCCTTCTGCACCATCCCTTCTCCCAACCCTGCTCCCATCCCCTTTCCTACCCCTTCTCCCATTCCAATTCCCATTCTCTGCTCTACCTCACAGCCTGGCTGTATTTACCACTCTATGGATCCAACTCCTGGACTATTAACTGGGAATATTAACTCACCGCAAGGGGAAGGAGAGCTCCAGCTGCTCAATGACCTGGAAGGCAGAGGAGGAGTCCAGGCTTAGCTGGAGGGGGACATATCCCACCAGGATGGAGACATTTGGGAGGCCAAACCATGGATCTTACCGACTTCTGGGCATCAAACATCAGGTTTTTGTAGAACTGGATGAAGTGGGAGAAAGTCATCTCATTCCTGGCTTCCACTTCCTGTGGGAGATGGGGCTGGATGAGAGTGGGGCCACCCAATCAGAACCAGGGACACCACGGTGGCCCCAGCACATGTGGGGCAGGTCGAAGAGCATCTCCCTCATAGCTGGGGTGTCCAGAGAATCCTTACCACGAGTTTATCCCGCAGGAATCTCATGTTGGGAACGCGGTAGTTGACCTGGGGCAGCATCGCCTTCAGGTCCTTCACTGTGATGCTGCCAGAAGGAAAACTGGAGTCAAGGTACTGCCAGGTCCCCGGATGAGCCTCAGCTCCCAACACCAAGGGACCCACCCCAAATCCTGGTGCCTGGCATGGGGATCCCACCCTCCTGGCCTGTGGATCCCTGCAGTGGCACAGACCCAGGGAAATTGTGGATGTCTCATCCTGGGAAGCGTCCAAGGCCAGGCTGGGTGGGGCTTGGAGCAACCTGGTCTAGTGGAAGGTGGAAATAGATGATTTTTAATGTCATTTCCAACCCAAATCATTCCATGATTCCATGCTTCTGAGATTGATTATGGGGTGTCCAGCACAAGTGTGAGCAGAGGGACAAGGAGAGGAAGTGCATCCAAGAACCAACTGGGCACTCTTAAGACATCATCCTACTTGAAGGTGGTGCCCATTCCCATTTCCATAATAATTTAAGTCCAAATTCCCTTGATTTTGGGGTTTTCCTGCCTTGGGAAGACAATTATGGGCTGCATTAATGGCCTGGCCCCTCTGGCACTGGTGAAAACATGGCACTGGGGATGGGTGTCAGTTGTCCTCGCAGTCACAAGGATGTGACTGCACACAAATCTCTGATTTTCGGTGCCTTCAAGCTTCCTGAAAATGCTGGTGCTCCCTCATCCCACAAACCTGACCCCCAGCCTGGCTCAACCTCCAAATTTGGGATGCAACGAGGGGAATATGGTCCTGTCCAGCTGAACCCACTGTGCTGCTGGCTCACCTGCCTTCCCTTGCCCGGTCCATCCCATCAAACTGCTTCCGTAGCCACCTGGGAAGGAAAGGATGGACAGACATTGTTCAATCCCAAAGAGGACCAAGCACAGGGCAGGTTTTCTTCCCAAAACAGAGAGCAGGAAATGGGATCTGCCGGTCCTTCCTCACCTCTCGATCTGCAGTGGGGTCTGGGCTCTCTGGGTGTCAGCCACCAGCCAGTTGAGCCCCGTTATCCATAGGTTGATGTCCTCCTCGCAGAAAGCTGTCGGAGGAAGAGGAGGTTGGGATGGGGATGATGGGATGTTGGGAAGGGCTGGGACCCCAAGGATGGACACAGGGAATGGAGAAGGACCCAACGCACCAGCCACACTGAGCGTCCTCAGCCTGAAGTCCATCCCGTAGAGGATGATGAAGCACATGGTGAAGTCCAGCTTGCGAGCATCCTCCGGGTAGCGCTCGAAATCCCGGGAGTTCTTCCCCAGACGGATCTCCTTGATCTCCCGGATGTCGACTGAGGGGAGAGAGGAACATGAATCTGTCCCCCTGCCACCACAGCCTCACGTCAGTGGCTCAGGGAAGTGGGAATTCCAGGAGAACATGTGTCCTCTTGGAGAACTTTATTCCCAAGATGGGATACCCTCAGGAGGGTATGATGGAATTATGGCTGCTGTGGCCACATGGCTTTGAGGGAGACACGTCCCCAGTGTCCTCCAGTGACGTGTGATGCCACCATGGGTATGGCATGTCCTTCAGGGAACCATGTTCCCAGGACGGGATGTGGCACTACCTGTTGGAACGGGATGGCATCAGGGTGTCACAGCCTTGTATCCTCCAGGGATCTGTGTCCCCAGGATGGGATGTCCCAGGATGTCCCCAGGACGGGATGTCCCAGGATGTCCCCAGGACGAGGTATCCCTGCAGTGCTGCTGCAGCTGAGTGACACCACCATGGATGCCACCATGGATCCTACAGGGATCCATGTCCCAGGATGAGGTGTCTCCATGGCACTGCCCACTGGAGTGGGATGGCACCAAGGTGTCATAGCCTTGTGTCCTACAGGAATCCATGTCCCAGGATGTCCCCAGGATGAGGTCCCTGCAGTGCTGCTGCAGCTGAGTGACACCACCACAGACGCCACAGAAAACTTGTCATCCAGGGATCTGTGTCCCATCAACCAGGTGTCCCTGCAGCCCTGTCCACATGTGCCTGATGTCCCCCATCCCTGTGTGTCCTCCAGGAACTCGTGTCCCCAGGACGTGGCATCGCGACAGCGCTGCCCACTCTTTTCCCAGCTTTGTGGCTGCCACGCATCCTCTGGGCTCATCCCACTCCATCCCAACCAGCAAATCTCCAGCCATCTTGTCCTCCCCAAACCAGACCCTGAGCTGGGATAGGCTGAGCTCGTGTTTTCCTTGGAGAACTCTTCCCAAAAGTGGCAATTTGGAGCCCCGGCAGCCAGGACCGCAGGGCGTTGCTTTCCTACTGCTCTGCTCCCTCATTATCCTGCTAAATAAAGCTCCAACAGCAGCAGCAGGGCCGGGTTTCCGGACCACGCTCTTCCTCACTGCCATTCCACCAAGGGAGATTTCCAATTCTCCCAGTGGACACATCCCACCGGGAGCAAGAATAATAACATAATATAAGGAACAACACACAGAATTGTTCTTCATCCCACAACCATCACCCCCTGGGCAGGTTTGTCCTCTGGGAACGAGCCACCGACACCGGAAAGGGCTTTGTGTGACCCAGGGCGGCCGGACCACCTCGCCAGGGGTATTGTCCTGCCGAGGAAATGGGTCATTTCCCGGAGAATTTCCAGCCCGGCCGCGTTTCCGATGTGGTGGTGGGGAAGGCTGCAGACGTGCCTTGGTGGAAACCCTCAGCTGAATCCAAAGGGGGGATCCAAAGGGGAAAGAAAAGCTGAATGCAGGGAGGAATAAGGGATGGGGGAGGAATCGGGCTGATTAAGCAAGAAAAGAAGGGAAGAATAGTTTTTCTTGGCGGAAAAGCTCCATTAAACAGTGGAGGCTTTATCCAGCCTTCTTTTGCTGGATGACTGCAAGCCAAATTTCATGGGTCAGGGTGGGATTTTAGCACAAGTGACACACAGGAGCTCTGCACCCTGGCACAAGCTTTGTTTTGGGACAAGATCTCAAGGAATGAAACTCTGGGTTCTCTACACATCTCCCGTGGCTCAGAGCAAATCCTCTTCCATTAAAACAGGCAGATTTTGGGGCTAAAAATTGGTTTACAAGGTAAAAAGCAGCCACTCGACGCCAAACCCACCCATCTTAGGTGCCCAAAAAGTATGAGACGCCAGTGGCTATCTGGGCTTTGCTAACAAGCTGCATTTCTGCCATTCCCTGGATTTAACTCCTCGAGGATCTGGCCTTGCACCTGAAGTCTGGGAGCTGTTCCTAATTCCAGGATGGTTTGTGTTGGAAGGGACCTTAAAGCTCTTATTCTAGCCCCTGCCATGGGCAGGGACACCTTCCACTATCCCAGGTTGCCTCAAGCCTCATCCAATCCTGCCTGGAACACTTCCAGGGATGGAGAGCCACAGCTTCTCTGGGCAACCTGTGCCAGGGCCTCAGCATCCTCCCAGGGAAGAATTCCTTCCCAATTTCCCATCTAACCCTGCCCTCTGGCAGTGGGAAGCCATTCCCTGTGTCCTGTCCCTCCATCCCTCGTCTCAAGTCCCTTTCCAGCTCTCCTGGAGCCCCTTTAGGCACTGGAAAGGTCTCTGAGGTCTCCCTGGATCCTTCCCTTCTGGACATTCCCAGCTCTCTCAGCCTGGCTCCAGAGGGGCTCCATCCTTAGGAGCATCTCCATGGCATCCTCTGGAACTGCTCCTGCAGTTCTACATCCTTCTGCTGTTTCACCCCAGAGCTGGAGGCAGCTCTGCAGGTGGAGTCTCACCTGAGCGGGGCAGAATTCCCCCCTTCCTGCTGCCCACACTACAGGACAAACCCAGGACACGGGGAATTTTTGGGTCTGCCAGCAGCTGTATTACATCCACCAGCACCCCAAAATCTTTCTCCCCAAGGCAAATAGCCCATTCCCATGAAAAGCCAGGGGAAGAGGGAGCGGCGCGGGGCTGCACAATACACCCGAGCAGCAGCTTCCTGGAAACCACATCTGCAGCGGATTTGCCTCGATCCTGTCAGAACTCTGTCTCCAAACTCCTCCCCGCATTGTCTCCATTGTCCCGGGCGATTAAAACACTCTGGAAGTCGGTTCCAGCTGCGAAAATCCCTTTTCTTTTCTAATGCAAAGCGAGCAGAGCGGTGCAAAAAAAAAAAAAAAAGATTTGAAATGGTGGGGAGATGATGGAGGAGCAGATTCTGCCCAGTGGGATTTCAGGGATGTTGACAGCCTGGGAGATTTTTTTCAGGCATTAGGAAGGAAGCAAAGGGGTTGGAGGGAATGGTCGTGCTGGCCTGGGCACCTCGGCCATCCCTTCTTGCAGGATGTGGCAGCTCGGACCTTCCTGGACAGGGGAAATTGGGAGAAATCCTGCCAGGATCCTGTGGTGTGGTTTGAAACCTGGAGTAAAATATTTCCTCTTTGCCCAAGAATGATAAATCCCAACTGGATTTTCTCCTTCCAAAAAAGGCCTAATTCTAGTTATTCGCCATTAACAAGGCTGGAGGGGTCATGAAACCACCTCTCCAAAATCCTCTTGGATTTTTCACGCTGCCTGCACCCTCCTTTGCCTTTCTTGCAAAGATCCTTTTTTGGGGGCTGTTTTCCACCAGATTCCTTGTGCTGGGAACTGGGGTGTGCTGAGGGAGAAGAGCTGGAAGCCCTGCAGCAGGATGAGGTTAATTTTGGAGGCCATGCTCCAGGAGATCCCAGGCATGGACACGATCCCAGGCATGGACACACGGACACGTGTCCAGAGGCTGCTTAACAAAGCGTGTAATTATCCTGGGGGTCCAGGGGAGAGCCAGGATCCGTGTCCTGGCCCTGACAGTCCCTAACAGAGACATCAACACTTCCCACTAATCCCTCTCCAAACGAGATGCTGGCTTGAAGGGGGGGAATTTAAAATAGTCCAGGCAGGCGTGAGGTCTGGGAGATGCTGATACTTCCATAAAATCAGAGTGGGAAAAGAGGGATGGACTGGGGGGTGAGGATGCTCCTGCCCAGCACCAGGATGGGGATTTCTCCCATTCCAGACTAAGAAAAGTGAATGGTGAGATGGGATGGCAGGATTGCACCTTTCCAGAAGGATTTTTCTCCTTTTTTCGTCCTTCTGGAGGATTTTGGAGGATGCCTACTCATTCCCATGGGGGAGATTGGGTTGTTGTATGGGAAAAGACAGATCCTAAGGCTCCAGAGGGGAAACTGAGGCACAGCACCATGAGCAACCTGAGATCCTGACCTGTCAGCACACGGCGCTTCCGGAAAAAACAAGGAGCTGGAAATGCATTATTTCCATGACTGGATAACAAGCTCTTTTCCATGAGGACCTAAAATACCTCCCCAAAACTGGATGGCCTTCCTCCCATCACCTCCTGCTCCCACAAATCTGCTCCTGTATCCAAAAGATCCAGACAAACACGGGTCCTGTTCATCCCTGTGCTCAGCTTGGAGGGCTACCCTCCTTTTCCTCGCCCAAAGCTGGAATTATTCCTTGGGATCACCCCCTCCATGCAGGAGATGAAGCTTCCTTGGGATTTTTCTGGATCTTGCATAGAATCAGCAGTGGGTGGTGATTTTTTTGGGGGGGTCATTGATGATTTTGGAGAAGCCTCCCCAGGAAAAAGGCACCTTCCCAACCTCCAGGCTGGGTTTTGCCGTCACCCAGGTGAAGTGATATCCCAAAACTGAGTTTCCTCCCTCCACAGGGATGTGGGATGTGGCACCCCAATCCCAGGTTCCATCCACTGGATTTTTTTAGCTCAATTAAAGCTTTGAGGTAACGAGCACCAAGACATGGAACCCCAACAATTCCCAGTGTTGGGAGAAGGTCACAACAACCTCCTAACCACTGGTGAATCCACATGGAAGGGTGATTTTTATGGATGCTCCAGTGGGGTTTTGGGGTTAAAAGCACCACGAGCAGGAGCAGTGATGGTCATTCCTTTCCCTCCTTGCCAGGGAGGATATAAATCCCCAGGAATGAAATGGAAGCAGCTTGATCCCACAGAACAACCTCCAAGGTGGGATGGAAGAGGTGAGGGCTGCTCAGGCCAGCAGCTCCTGCTTTTATGGGAATCACCCCGTGGCCAGGCACCCTGACAATGTAGAATATTCCATAGTGGTTAACATTCCAATGTGGTAGGACATCCCCCTGTGACCAGGAATTCCACAACCAGTCACCCCAACATGGTAGAACACTCCACTCCATCCAGGCACCCCACAAACAATCGGCCCACCACTGCAGGACATCCCACCAAGCCCGAGCACCCTACAACCAGTTACTCCACCACAGCAGGACATCCTATCACAGCTAGGAACCCCACAAACAGTCACCCCACCACGGAAAGACATCCCACCACATCCAGGAACCCCACATCCAGGCACCCCACTACACTGGAACCTCCTGACACTGCCACAAACCCCACAGCCAATCTCCCCATTGTAGGACATGCCAACACAACCAGGAATCCCACAAC